>PISX010012435.1:0-60675 GCA_004024625.1 Mellivora capensis | reverse complement strand
TCCTTTTTTCTTCCCCTTACCATACACAAGAAATAATATTTTTCCATTCATATTTGACAACACCATCTGTTTTTATTGTGGAAAGCCTTACCCATTCAGGGAAGGCCACAACTTAGCTGCTGCTAGTTGAAGGGATGTAGAAATAAAGAGGACCCTATGTACCACCAACTGTATCATAGCCAGATGGGACCCCAACAGAAAGTGTGATAGGATATTTCATGCTTTAGTGAAATGAAGCATGAATACAAGAAAGCTCAAATGGATTACAGTTGTGTTGTAGAGCAGTATACACCAAAGGCATAAAAGTTACTGCATAGGAGTTATGAGTGGGCCAAGAAAGATGCCTAAGATTTATTGAGGTGGGAGGCAAAGGAACAAGAATTAAAAATAGGGCACAAAGTATTTTATGTGGAGGTGTGGAGGTATGGAGGAACAAATAAAGAAGGTAGGAGGATGCCAAGGTGAATTTTAGGAGTTAGTGAAGAGACATATACTGATGGAGATATGTAGATTAGGGTTAAATAGTAAAGAAAGTCTCCAATGTCAGGCTAAGAACTTTTCAAGACATAATTCAGGCCTTATTAGTGCATGATAGGCACCTGAGAAATGACTGTTTTAGAGCCACTTTATGTCAGTTTAATATCATTTTTAGAATCAACAGCCAAATATTTTTATGAGAGCAGAAAGTAATTCAGATTTGATCATATAACCAGTAGGGAACACTTGATGGCATCTGAGCAGGGGAATGATGGAAAAAGACATTTAAAGGCATATTAGTGTGTATTATGGAAATTAACTGGAAAGCATCAGGAAAGATTCATTGTGGGGGATTTGACAACAAGAACAGGAAGCCTACTTCTATATTAGGGTATATATCTGATCACCGCATAAAATAAAACATAAATGGACTGCAAAACACAAATCTCAAGTAGAAAAACAGTTATGCTTAAAACAACGAAACTTTCAGGGGCACCTGGGTGGTTCAGTCCGTTGAGCATCGGACTCTTGATCTTGTTCAGGTCTTGATCTTAGGGTTAGGGGTTCAAGCCCCACGTCTGGCTCCATGCTGGGTGTAGAGCCAACCTAATAAAACATTTTAACTTTACGATTAGTGGGTCAAATGACGTACCTGGACAAAACAATTAGATTTTGAAGGAGCAGACTTATCCTGTTTCACTGGTGTTTTCAAAAGAGAAATGATTTTGATCATTTTTTGTTTGTTTGCTTTTTGTTTTTTTTGTTTTGTTTTTAACCTTAGATGATACCTGAATACTTTGGTGAAATCAGATACTTTGGGGTAAAAACATCACTTTTAGAGTTAATAGCCAAATACTTCATGGAATGCTGTCACACACAAGAAGAGTCATCTTAAAACACACACAAAATGGTGCCAGACAGACTAGGAGCCATGTGAAACACACCATAAGTAAGCCATCATCTTAAGAATATACTGGGCCCTTCTGGAAAAGTCCTTAGGCATTATGTCACTCACCATGCAATCAAGCCTCTGCTTAAAATCAAGTTACAATTACTCTAATTATGGGCCAACATTTCATTTGTTTCACAAGCACAGCCTAATCAAACAGTTCTGTAGATGACTTTACCACAAGGTAACTTAATTAACTTCAGTGCCAAAGGTTTCTTTTTTGTTGTTGTTGTTGTTGTTTAAGTCTTCTTTGGGCAACCAATTGGCCAGTTCAGGCGTGAGAAATCTTACTATAAAAATTACTACATAAACTAAATCAAAATCCAACCCAAATGCTTTCATCCATGACAAAACCATATTCTTCTTTCACAAATGCTTCATTTAAATATTTCCCAGCAACAACAGGCTTGTGTGGACACACCAGGAAGTGAAACCAAGTATGATCACATTGTGAAAGCTGGGTAAAATGAAAGAATGCATTGGAATTAGCTAAGGCACTGTTAAAATTTGTTTGAAAGTCCCTTCCTTGGAAACTTCAATTTAATTAAAGCAGCAATAGAGGAATTTAAAAGCATAAGTCTTCATTTTGTTGTTCCGCAATTTCCCCGCTATTTTATGCAGATGTCTTGTCCTGCAGCCAGGCTGGGTCATCTGATATGTGAGCACTCACCCAGCCCGTCTGGTGAGTGGAGAACATGGTTTTAAGCGAGCATTTTCCACGCCACTAAATCTACTCTGAAACAAAACAATCACAAATCCTTAATGACTTGCTTTGGAGAAATGCACCCCTGGCTTCTAAGGTATGGAGCAAATCCCACTTCTCCTAATTGTGTTGCTGGGGCTCCTAGCATTCCCTTATCCTCCACAAATTAGGAATTCCCTGAAAAGAGGAACTGTATTCTACTGTTTGATTAGTTTGTTTTTTAACTGAGTACTGAGACTTGGTGGCACAGGCATTGGAAGAGTTATGAGTACTGAATGGTTATTCTTATAGTCCAAGGAGAGTGTAATTCAGTAAGAGTTGCCAGTTGATAGCTTTCTTTGAAGCTGGACACTAAGCTGAATCAGAAACTCCACCACTCCCCCAGCCTCTCTCTTGTTCCCAGGAAATTGCCAGTGGGAGAGGGGCTAGAAGATACTCTTGCAAAAATAAGCTCTTATGTGGTGATGATTCTTCTTTATTCTTATTAAGTATGACCTGAATAAGTTTAATCTTATAATGCTGTATTTTTGGACACTTCTAAGCAATTTAAATAAACAGTTTCTGGAAGTACCTATGGCTTTATCAAGTGATCAGGGACTCCCATCATTGCACAAACACACTGCAAATGTGAGTGTCAGTGGCACCCTGCAGATGAGGCAGACACACTCCTACTACTCGTGCCAAGGAAATTGAAAAGGGAGGAGAAATGTAATTACAAGCAGGGATAGATAAATCCATTGGCATGTACACGTGTGCACAGAAACATACTGTGTGTGCACATGGATGTGTGACAGTAGGAAAATTATGTGGGTAGTGAATTCAACAAACATTTGAGAGCCTACTCTGTGTTAGAAGTGTTACTCTTAGGAAAGTGAGGCAACTCTACTGCTTGGGTATAAAAAATTCACAGAGACAGCCTAGGAGTTGAATCTTGAGCTTGTTCATGGACCCACAAAAGAAGTCAGAAAGAAGAGGCAGGCCAATTCCCTAGATGGGCTCGGCTCTTTCTTTTCAGTCACCTTATTTTCTTCCTGTTTCAAATACTGTTCTTTCCTATTGTGCCTGAAACTTTACACTTTTATTCACTGGATTCTCTTGACGGGAAAATTTATTAAATGTTTACCAAGGTGTGGGATGGATAAGACAAGAAGGAATAATGGTAAATGAGAATTCATTTCATTTTTGTATTTCATCTTTCATCTCATCTACCCTTAAAATATGCTTAAAAGTTAGAAAGATGGGAAAATACACTAAGTGATTAGGCAGCAGGAAAATACATTATCAACATCAAACAACAATATCAAAATATATTACAAACGGTATATAGTTGAAACAACAATGATGCTTTCAAGTTTATGGAGCATTTCCCCCCCCATAAATCATTTAAATCGTTTGCTCGAATTTATGATAAGGATACCAGTTCAGAGAGGAAAAAACAAGCTGCCCAAGCTACATTTTGTGAACATGAGCTTGATCCAATAACTGACACCAACCATTGTGCTCCTGCTACCATCCAAAGCTGCCTTGTACAAAGGTCAACAAAGTTATGGCTGAGGGACTACAGAAAGCAGCCTGGGTGATTGGATCTGAACCTGTAGGGATAGGCAGGAGCTGGACCAGAAAGAACTTCGGTTGTAGAAGAGGAAGAACAGAGAGGTCTAGATTTAAGAGCAATAGACTGCAAGTCCCACTGAGGAGAGAATGTTCACAGTCAGAGGGAGATGACTTCACAAATAAGTGACTTAGTGAGGACCTTTAGGATGAAGGTTCCAGAATGAAGTGTATGGCTTGACTTGACTCACAGAAGAGAACCATGAGAGATTCTAAAACAGAATGTAAGGTATGTTTCAGGAAGACTAACCTGGGGGTGGGGAGCACAGGAGATACAGGGGCAGGAGAAGAAAGCGAGACAGAACGAAGGCAAAGGAACCAGGTAGGATCCTACTGCAGTAATTCAATAACTAAGCAGCAAAGACTTGAACTGGGGAGTGTCAGTGAAAATGACCAGGGATGAAGGAATTTAGTAGTATTACGAGGGAAAACCTGACAAATACTGGCTGGTGGGAGAGATGGGGACAGGAAAGAGGAATCAAGCTGGGCTGATAAAAGGCTTTAATCATAAAGTGCTAGTTATTATTCCAATATTCACTGGAAGACCAATGAGCAAGTCCATGAATTTCGCTTTTGTTCTAAATCAAGGATAATTTACTAACCTAATTAAGGTTTCAGACCTTTATAAGGGGTCTGGCATAGCTAAGTTTTGACTGAATATTGGTCTCAAGAGTGAAGCCAGTTGGAAAGCTGAGGAAGGTGAGACAAAAGGACATTTAGGGTCAGGTCATAAAGAGACATGGTTACCATGTCATGGAGTCAATGAGGAGTTTTATGCAAGGGGGTGACATGATCTGGTGAGTGTCAAATTTTAAGTTTAGAAATCTAGAATTTGCTGCTTTGGTGAGGAGCATGGGGGATTCATTAGAAGGGGAAATATACAATGTGGGTAGAGTGCCAGATCAATAGTTCAAGGGGTAAAACAAGAAAGAAGGTTTGAACTAAGATGTGCCTAGATGGGAAGAGGAGAGGGGATAAAAGGAAACACTTTTTTTTTTTTTTTAGATTTATTTATTTGACAGACAGAGATTACAAGTAGGCAAGAGATGCAGGCAGGGAGAGAGAGGAGGAAGCAGGCTCTCCGCGGAGCAGAGAGCCCGATATGGGGCTCGATTCCAAGACCCTGGGATCATGACCTGAGCCGAAAGCAGAGGCTTTAACCCACTGAGCCACCCAGGCACCCCAAAAGGAAACACTTTTAAGCACCTTCCGGCGGGTACTAAACAGCTTAGGGACATGGATTCTAGGGTTACTCAGGTATTGCTCAGGACTTGGTGGCAGACTAGATGTTCAGGACTCCCAGGGCTCAAGGACAAGCGACCACCCTAGTCTTGGCCAAGGGTCAATTGTGAACATTTGTGGAGGAGACTGATGAGTGTGGTTTTTAGAACCCTAGGTTTGTAGTACAGTCTAGGGAGAAGAGGACACATAAATGAATTTGTTACACTGCACATTTTTGGCGCTGACTCTGGCTAATACTGGGTTGAAAAGCTTGGTGACTTGGAAAAAATATTTAAAATAAAAAACTTAAGGTAGTCTGGTCCATCTCCTATAAAAAATTCACTTATACATTCCTTTCTAAATATTTCCATTTAAAAATGAGACTACATTTTTATGAAGGCAATCAACTGGACTAATATATAACACCTGTATTTTGTAATACACACACATGCACCCAACCTCTTTGCTTTGAATGGCTTCTACTTGTCTGTCCAGCTGGAGGTAAACAAGATTGGAAGTAATCAAAGACACTAGACAGTAATCAAAGCCTCCTTATTGTAAGGGCTCCTTTGCCTTCCTGATCATGAACTACCAACTCTCTCACAAAATATGTAAGTATTTATTTCATTTTACTTCAGTGTTAAAAAAAAAAAAAGCTGCTACCTCTCCCATGGTACTTCAACTTTCATTTGTGCTGTAAACTTACTGGTGGTAAAAACAGTGAATATAGTTTATCAACAGAGTTAATAGAAACACGAAGGAATTCCAGATGTGTGTTTTTTACCTTTGTAACTATCAATGTTTGCTAGCTTTGATGGAGTTGAAAAATGTATCCTTGGGAAATCTAATTCTGGAGAATATTTCCTGTTTTGCTTTTCTCTAATTTATCTCTGTTTAATGTACTATAGAATTATTTAGTCTACTGTCTAGATCTACCCACTAGGCAGTAAGCTCCGAGAACACAGGGCTTTTACCTGGAGGGTGCACTGAGATATGTCAGCACTTAGCCAGATAGTAGAGGCATGGTAAATTATCATGGAGTGGATCAATCATAGTCCTGTGATTTTTATACTTGAAGAATTTAACATGTGTTTTTCCTTAGCATTCATGTCTCAATCTGCAAGCTTCAACTTAATCTTGAACCGTGATTTCTATTTATAGACTCTGAAGAAATTCTTTCAGGACTTAAGCCGTGGTGGGACCCTAGAGGGTACTGCAGTTTGTGGATGCAAAGGAGTTAACATGGAGAAAACTGCAGCCAGGTCTGAAAATGTCTCAGGTACCCCAGGTGACCCCTCTATGCAGCTCTGTCTTAGGAGGATGCATCATGGTTTCTGTCCTACCCATGCTGCACTCACTTCTGGTTTCCTGATCTTGATTCCTGTTTCAGTCTAGGCTTTCTTTTGGTATTCTGACCCAGATTACCTGAGTTTGACATCTGTTGTTTTCATTGCTTGACACTGTGATTCCACCCCTCCACCCCCTGCTGTGGTTAAACCTACAGAACAGGGTTCTTACTGTCCTTTCCTATGTCCATTATAAAACATAGTAATTTCCTCACCACGCCATTTGATGGGACAATCACAGTGACCACTTGTGTTTCCTCACTCATAGTGATTTTTTTTTTCTGGTCAACTGGATTAAGTTAGTATGAATTATTACACAAAAACAAGAAAAAGTTATTACCATAATCTAAGTTCTTATTAAGTATGAAGTGAAAAGGACTTTAAACTTAGGGGAAAAGAGATATATTCTATGTAAGCTATGCTACACATTTTCCATTTGATGTCTAGGTATGTGCGAGGAAATACACTGTGTTTGTGTATTCTTTGTGAAATGCAGTCAGTATTTAACCTATGCTATGCTTCTGAAGCCACTGGCTTGGGTCTAATTGAATTTATAGGCCAACAATTCTAAACACATCACGTGTATCAGCGAGGCAATGTTTAGAAAGGCTCTCGTCATCTGCACAGAAGACAATTCACTTGACAGCACTCCTTTCTTGAGCAATGACTCAAGCCAGCTAGACTGAAAATAAATCTGAAGGGTACACAGCTGTCATGTAATCTGAAGTAGCCCTCTGAGCAATAACTTGATTCATTTTCTCCTATTTGTACCACTGGTTCTGCAAACAGGATCGCAATCCAACAAATGCATTTTCCCCCCACTATGAAAAGAGAGCTTTTCAGTGTCCTAGGGAGGGTGCTCCTGGATTCCTCTGTCCTCATGGGTATGGCAAACAGCAGATCATAATTTCTTGATTTTATTTCACGAGAAACAGCCATTTAAACTCAGTGATCTATGTGAACCAGTTACAAATAGGGTTCTACAATTAGGGAATAATACTTTATCAAAGGAATGTGGCCATCAAAGTTTGAGGGGCTGACAGGTACCAGACTATCGACCGGGTACAGGCAACTTATCTATTTTCATTGTAGCATTCCTCAATTGCTATTTTTGACTTTTTTTTTAAAAGATTTTATTTATTTATTTGACAGAGATCACAAGTAGGCAGAGAGGCAGGCAGAGAGAGAGAGAGAGAGGGAAGCAGGCTCCCTGCTGAGCAGAGAGCCCGATGCGGGACTTGATCCCAGGACCCTGAGATCATGACCTGAGCCGAAGGCAGCGGCCTAACCCACTGAGCCACCCAGGCGCCCTATTTTTGACTTTTTATTATGGAGATTGTTAAACATACATAAATGTAAAGAGAAGGGTATAAGGAGGCCAATGTACCCACCACTCTGATACAATAATCAAAACATCCACCCTCACTGGATTACTTGAAACAAATTCTAGAGATCATAGTTTATCCTATTTCAGAATGTTATCTCTAAAAGGTAGAGAGTCTTTAAAACATCCAACTGGAACACCATAATCATACCCAGTGTGCGGGTACGTATTCAACAATCCATTCTCCAAGGGGGAAGAAAAGGTCTGATTCACAGTCTTTGTCACTTCGAAAGGCATAACTATTCCCACCACAGCCCCTTTCAAGCTACTAACAGGACAGCACTGAGGGCGGGGTTGAGAAGAAATGTGCAGACACCATGAAATGGGCCTTATGAGATGCAGATACAGGAGACATAAGTAATCTTAGAGGTGTGGATAATAGCACAGTATAGTAAAATCATTAGGAAGTGATGATTTTGGGTGTCACATTCATTTTAATATCTCATGTTTCTATAATTGTTTCATGGCTGTGTTTAGCAGCTGGCTTGCAAAAGTTCCTGAAAATACAGCAATGGGCTCTTGTCTGCTTAGCATGCCACTGAATCATATCCAAATGATTAATAATTCCTTATTATGACCAACTCTCCAAATGGCTGACATGTCTTTCCTCTTTTCTTCTCAGCGGCAGAGAAACATTGTAAACAGGAAGGAAGAAGGAACTTTGTTTCAGAAGCTACAGTAAAGCATCGGCCTTTCCAAATGGTTCAGAGCCACTGTGTACAGCTCTGTCTGCTGTTAAAATCTGTTTTCAGGAGATTAGACACCACCACACACACGTACCTTCATATTACTAGAGAATCATAGTAATGGTTTTATTTCCTTTTAACTGCCCACTATTAGGCCCACGAGAGAGGAGGGGAGAGCGAGAGAGAAAAAGGGCAGGAGAGAGACTTGGCAGAAGGGAAAATAAGTCCCTTCCAGGTAGACAAGCTTCAAGTTAATGAAGTGTTCTGCTAGGAAGATTCTCAACAAGATGTGAGACACTCCTCTGTCCCTGAGGGGTCCCACCATGGAAACTCGGGTTTGTAAAAAGCCCCTTTTAAATGTGCCTTTCAGAACTGAATATACCAGATGAGATGTAGTGGGGCCTACCCAGATTTAAGTGGGTTGTGGCCATGCTTCCATCCTTGATGAGGATGGCAGGCTGTACTTCAACTCCACCTTGACCTCATGCTAAGACTCAAGTCCAGTCAACAAAGTCTAGTGTCTATCAGTACTCACCCACACTCCACAGGGTAGAATCACAAATACCCTCTCCTACCAAATCTGATACCCAACTGCCTTCCCCCACTATGCTTTTGGACAAACCCTTCATTCCGGGTAGGCCAGCCTACCCACTTTCTGTACGATTTTTGTATTTTGAACTTTTTATTAGGAGCATAATTCTTAACACATACAAAGTATCGAAAATTGTATAAGGAAGCCCCAATGTATCCTTCACTCAGCTTCAGCAATTATCAAACTCCTATCACACCCACGCCCAGGATTATTTTGAGTCCTCCTGGATATATCATTTTATCCACAATTATTTCAGTATTGCAGCCATTCTTTCCTGCACACCTTTGCTTAGACAGTTCCTTTCCCCATCCCCATCTTTCCTAATTCTATGTCATCCTGCAAGGCTCAGCTCAGGTCTAACCTCCCACGTTGTTTCCACTGAACTTATCACTTAGTCATGTCACGTTGGGACATCTCTCTTGTTGCTATTCTTTGTGTTCCTCACCTCTTAAATTGTTCACTTACAACAATGTCCTTAGCCTGGAAAGCAGGATACCTCTCTCAGCATACATATACAGCAGCAATAACAAATGCTTCGAAGGGAAAGAACTAAAGAATAATAAAAAGCCTTAAATTTGGTCCAACAGTTTTACACAGTATATTGACATAATTCCTTTTATGAGAAAATGTCTCATAGCACAGACAAGGGTATGTTGGCACAGTATGACAAGGCAGAAATAACACTGGATGTGGAGTTAAAAGGCCTGCGTTCTTGTCCCCACCCTTCTGTTTTGTCCGTTATTTTGGGTCTGAGTGACTTACGAGCCTACCCATAAAATAAAAATTAATAGCAGCCGTCCTCCCTCTTTCCCTTACAGGATTGTCAGAATTGAATGCAGTTACACATGTAAAAATAGGTTTGTAATTGATAGAGCATGTTAATACACATTATCTGTAAATGCAGAAATGTTTGGTCATATGACTTGAAAACAAGGAAAATTACTGCTTTAGATCTTGAACGTAGGAGGGAACATTAAGTCCTTAACAGGGAAAATGAGAATGTGATAGATCAGGTGGGATCAGGTGGGATTCAGAATCAACAAAATTAACTTTGGGAGGAATAGAAAAGCGTATCTTTCCTCCTGAGACTTGAAAAACCATGGCCTTGCAATTAAAACAAATTGACGGAGCCCTAAAAAGAAACTGCAAAGGAAGCAAAATATGTTGTCAGCTTTTTAAAAAGAATCCTGTTACATGAAATAATTAAATGGAAAGGCAAAATTCATCATCTGATTCCCTCCAAAAAAAACTGCAGAATTATCCAACAAAGTCATTGTCATTCTAAGTTTATGTTCTTCTAGGACATTGTCAAAGCCTTTGGCCTCTCAATTTTGCAGTTTGCTTTGTCAAAAAGAATAATCATTAATATCAAACTTCAAATATTTATCATATCACACCAAACACTGCTTAAATTACAATGGAATGGAGGTCTCTCCTTCTCCCAGTAGAAAAGAGGATAGATGGCTTTTGTCAAGAAAACACTGTTCTACGACGTACCACACTATAAGCTGCACCAGTGTCCTGGGAGAGACATTCAGCCTAACTTTGCCATCCATTGCAATATTAATATGTTTCCTTGCAAGAAGATGAAAATTACTAAGGTTGGAGAAAAGGCTGACATTTTATAAAACTCTAAATAATCTTGGGGCACCTGGGTGGCTCAGTCAGTTAAGTGTCTTGCCTTCGGCTCAGGTCATGATCCTAGGGTCCTGAGATTGAGCCCAGAGTCATGGGCTCCCTGCTTAGTGGGGAGTTTGCTTCTCTCTCTCCCTCTCCTGTCACCCCTGCCTGCTTGTGCTCTCTCTCTCTGTCAAATAAATAAATAAAATCTTAAAAAAAAACCAACCCCCAAACCCCGACATAATCTTGGCCAAGGTAGAAAAAACAGTTTTTCAACTTTGGACATTAATGCAATTTAGCAATAGTCGGTGAAAACAACAGCTGTTAAACCTGGTAAATCCAAATGAGATTATTAGGTTAAAATCACAGAAATACGCAGAGGATATTTCAAAATTCCCAGCACACTGACAACAAAGCACCAAAGCAGATCTCATTAGCAAAGGAAACATTTTGTTTAAAAGTAAGTTTTTTTTTTTTTTTTATAAGACTTCACCATGTGTAACTTCTCTAAGGACTTCCCTAGAGAGGAAAAACACAAGAATCCAAGGGTAAACTAATGAACAAGAATTTCCTTCCTCTCCTCTCTCTCCTTCTGCACATACCAGGTAACCCCCATGTGTCCTTACCTCTTCTTGCTCTCTGTAAACACACACACACACACACACACACACACACACACACACACAGAGGTTTTTCAAACCATGCTTTGTTTTCCAAAAATGAGGTGATTAGAATAAACCTTCTCTCACATAGACCCGTTTAAAATAAGGAAACTACCAGTCATTGCTTCTGTTACCTTCATGAACAACAACCCCATAAAGGAATTCTAGGACTTCTAACAAATATAAAGAATTTTATAATGTCTCAACTTGCATGACTTTAGGTACTGTACCCACTATGGTCAATTTGCATGAAAGATTTTTCAAGGTTAAAAAATCTACCTATCTGCAAATATCCATTCAAAATGTGAAACCATAGTTTTGGGGGGGTTTGGTTTTCTTTTTTACTTGTCCATCTGCTGAATAATTCAAAATTGAATTCTGGGGAATGGGAAGATGGAAAACTTTCAGGCTAAACAATAACTCAGAGGCTTTTCTGACCTGGTGCTGGGGCAGGTCTAATTTCTCCTAATTTGTCTATAGTGTGCTTATTTGATCAATAATTATACAAGTCTAACTTGTCAGCATTAAGCAATTTGACTGTACTTTAAAAATGACCAGGAGAAAGTCCATTTAAGTCTAGTTAACTGAAATGACAAATTATAAATTATCCAAAGAATCAGGTAGAACTTGCCCTACAAGTCCTTCCTAGGTAAATAAGACAAAAAAAAGCCCAATGTGGGAATACTTCAGCCCCAAGTAGCTGAGGTGAGGCTGAAGGAGTTGAATAGGTGCAGTTTATTATAAGAATCTCGGAAGCTGGTGCTCATCCCAAGGTAATCTTATGTTAAATATTCTCCTCAACCCTTTATGTCAATTAACCAATTTAATGCTTCCAAGAACTCCATGGGGTTATCTTTGCAGATGAAGCAACAGAAGCAGACTTGATTTACCTAAGCCTGCACAACTAGTAAACTCGTAATAGTAACACTGGTGTGAACGGGAATAATCTTCCAAGAGATCTTTGAGAAGGATAAAAAGTAGCTTACCTATTGGAACCAACAAAAGACGAAATGTGCAGTTGTTCATGTCCTCGTTCATTCAGTAATAAGCGTAGCAGAAGTCTGAGCAAAGTGACTGAGAAACGTGAACTTGAATCCTGCCTACCATCTGCCTTAACTTAAGCTAAGCTACACAGTCTGTCAGAATGCCAGCTTCTTAATTGCAGAAATAGAAATAATTCTACCTGGCCTACTTTCTACCTTCACATTGATGATACCATCAAAAGCAATGGAAACTCCCGCGGCGTAGGAGGGATCAGAGAACAGTTGCCCACAAAGGAGTAAACTCCTCACAAAGACAGGCTCTGTTCTCCTCTGGCTACAGAACATACCCCATGTGCCCAGTTTTCAGGCCTTCTGGAAGATGAGGAGCTGTCCTGTGTGGAGTGGTTACCTGGTGTCAGCAGACCTCTCCTGTGCAGAGAGTCCTTATTCTTGCCACAGAACAAATATTACTTCCCCCAAGTCTCTTCTCATTTCTAGTCACAGGATATCCATGCTTAGAAGCTGTATTAATCCATTCAGGCTGCCATAACAAACTACCATAGATGGGGCGGGGGCTTCATCAAGAAACTAAGTTCTCACACTTCTGGAGGCTGAGAAGTCCAATATTAAGATGCCAGAAGATTCAGTGTCTGATTAGAACTTCTTGGTTCGCAGACAACTATCTTCTCCACCATGTCCTCACACAATAGGAGGAATAGGTAGTCTCTGGATCCTCTAAGGGTTCTCCCCCATGACCTCATCACCTCCCAAAGGCCCCACTTCTTAATACCATCACCTTGGGGATTAGGTTTCAACATATGAATTTGGGAGAAACAGTCTACAGCAAAATCAATGATTTTTCTTAAAAGTTCTATTAATACAACGTATATTCATCAGTACTCTGAAATTTGAGGCTTTGGGGGGGGGACCCAATATGTAACCAAGAAGGAACTTATTCTATTCCTTCTATGAATAATGATTCAAAAGTTAGGAGTAATAGTCAAACCAGTAAAACTTCGGTGAGCATAGTTTGTATTAAGTAATTGCCACAGGACTCTTGTGATGAAAGGAAATAGGACAATTTAATCTTACCACTTCTTTCTCAAGTTTCTTTTGTATCAGTCTCCTCTCTTCCAACCCCACTGCTCTACTTGGTCTCCCAAGATGACCTCTCTTATCTTAGCTGCTGGCATTACTTCCTCAAAAATCTGATGTCACCTTTGGCTTAAAATCTTCCTTGTGTCTCCTCCTGATGAGGTTGTATGCTTGCTTATAGGGTTAAAAATGCATCTCTAAGCCCACCCCAGGCGGAGACTGAGCCAGAATCGGCACTGAGTATTCCAACTCCCACTCCCGGCTTGTCTTCATTCATTCCATGAAGGGGAAAAGCTGCCTTTGGTGGCGAGGTGTACACTGTGTAGGTATTTAAGAAGTCATTGAGTATGGGATTGACTCAAAGTATATTTTCACATCGGTATGAAAGCCATTACAGCAGATAACAAAACAGGCAAAATGTAGGTTCATCAGGTAAAAAGAAGGGAGCCACATGGCCAAAGAAATAAGAAGTTACAATTGGAAGGTATTTCAGGCTTTCAAGACACAGGGCAATAGATACCTGGAAACTTCAGCTTCCTTTAGTTCCAAAAATGGGTCATGCTCAGGGACTTTATATCTAAAACACTGTGCTAAATTATTTTACCCTGTACATGCCCCTTAAATATACAGATAAAAGCAAAGCAAAACCTAAAAAGTAACAATAAACAGAAAAATAATTCTCCAGGCGTGCCTGGGTGGCTTAGTCAGTTAAGCATCTGACTCCTGATTTTGGCTCAGGTCATGTCAGGGTTGTGACCCCAACCCCATGTTGGGCTCTGTGCTAGGCGAGGAGCCTGCTTAAGATTCTCACTCTTGGGGCACCTGGGTGGCTCAATCAAGTTAAGCCTCTGACTTTGGCTCAGGTCATCATCTCAGGGTCCTGATATCAAACCCTGTGTCTGCTCAGCAGGGTGTCTGCTTGTCCCTCTCCCTCTGCTCCTTTCCTTGCCTGTGTTCTCTGTCTCTCTCAAATAAAATCTAAAAAAAAAAAAAAAAAAAAAAAGTTTTATCTCCCTTGCTCTCTAAAGAAATAAATAAAAAGTAAAAATAATTGTCCAGAAGGTGGAATAACTGGAGTATTTTATTTACTCTTTGGATGATTCATTAGGAGCTCTCAAGAATATGATACATGAAGATGTAATATATGAAAGAATAAACATGCATGTGGAGGGATAAAAAATACCTATGGGGGGGCACCTGGCTGGCTCAATCAGCAAAGCATGTGACCCTCGATCTCAGGGGTCTAAGTTCGAGCCCCATAGTAGGTGTAAAGATTACTTAAAAAAATGAAAAAAAAAAAAAAAAAGACCTATGGGCATCTTCTTCCAGATTGTATGGAAAACACTTATTTCTGCAATATCTAGAAAATATTTCATTGTAATCCTAAAGCAAGTATATAATAAGCACACATTAGTAGTTTAACCACTTATATTAAACAAATTCAATGGATGGGAGCTAACACTACAAGCTGTTAGTAGTAATCAAGATAGTTATTTAATTTTGAAAAAAGTCTAAGTATCTTGAAGGAAAGAAAACCTAAACTGGCAAATCTCCTCTACTGGAAGATTCAGTCGAACAATGCAAAATCAAGCAATAATAACTGGTAAACCTTAAAACCGGTCCAAGATTCCCTGTCATGTAATATGCTTTGGCAGAAATACTTGTGCAGTGGGTTGACTCTGAGGCCCTAACTTCTGTATTACATTCCCTCTGCAGGCTCCCATTTCTCTTCCTTCACCTTCATGACTCATGGGTAGAGAAGGGTCTGGTGAAGTGTGGAACAATGGGAATAGTGAAGCTTAAATCAGCTTGTAACCATAGGTATTCCCCCCAAGTTGGGCTGGTCCAGTTCTGCCACCAATAAATATCAAGCCATGCCTGAAAAACCCAGATCCCTTTTTAGCATTGTAAACCATGTAGGAGATACTCATTACATCTGCTTTGTTCTCTATTTCTATGGTGCCCATCACCATAGTAACAAGGCACACAGATGGAAAAGTAGACTAGAAATACCCAAATATGGGGGTGGGGATGGACACTATGGGGGAAAGGACCTTTCACCGATTGAGAGAAAAGGCTAAAGTTTCTTCTATCAGAGCTGTCAGTACATTAATGGGCAACCTAACTGAAAAAGTAGGCTTTGTCTTTAAGTGGGCCACAGCAGAGAGCAGCTTCAAAATTCAATAAATATCAATATTTATAGGAGGTGGACTTGCTAGGTTTCTGAGGTTTTAAAGCCAGAAATATTTTATTAGAAAATCTTGTATGCAAATCGAAATTTCTACAACAGCCTGTAATTTTGAAAATCAGGTATTCATCTCACCATATGGATGATTACTATTAACATTTTTTTGGTTACTTTGTAGTATAAAAGTTGAGACATCTGTTAAGGAAGTGTGGCTGAGAAGATAAGTTAATACAATGACTATATTTTTGAAAGTGACAAGTTTATCTTCAAAGTTTTTGTATAAAATGTCCCAAAAGGAAATCCCTAGGTGGTGATTGGGGGGTGACTGTTGTTTCATCCTAGGGAGTCACTGCCCCAGTTGAAACTGGGACAAGGCCATTCCCATCTGCAGCCCCTCTGCTCTCTGTAGGTTCAAAGGTCTTCACTGGCACTATCAGTCCCTTTATGCTCTTTAAAGTGACGATGGGCCAAAGATTCATCTGTAAGAAATATTTCCATTCCAAGATCTTTTTTTTTTTCTTTTTTTCTTTTTCCTTCCCTGCTGCCAGCCTGAGTCCTCCTTTCTAGGATGTCTGGAATATCTGGGATGTTATTTACATTGTTACTGGTCAGTAAATAAGGAAAGGAGCCATACTAGCCACATAAACTACTTGTTTTACTACACAGGCTTTTTACTACATAGGTTTTACTCTGTGTAAATAAAAATGTTGCAAAAAAAATAGGGAGATGTTTTATAGACTACAATTGTTTTAGAGAATTTAACACTAGCAGCTGGGGCACCTTCATGGCTCAAGACGGTTAAGCATCCGACTCTTGATTTTGACTCAGGTCATGATCTCAGGGTTGTGAGATCAAGCCCCATGTTGGGCTCCTTAAGATTCTGAGTCTGCTTAAGATTCTCCTCTCCCTCAGCACCTCTCGCTTCCCCTCTGCCTCTCAAAACAACAACCCCCCCCCAAACAAAACAAAACAAAAAATCACTCTATCAACGTACAGATTTTACTGGAAAAAGCAACAGACAACTTTGTCGGAATCTTGACTCAGCCACCAACCAGTTGTGACTCTGTGGACAATTTTTACTTTGCCTTTCTCAATCTTAATTTATTAGAAAAAAGAAAGGACCGAAGTAGACCAGGCATATGAGCTTGAGGCATATGAACTCAGGGCATGTTAAAATGTTATGCATATGAGTAGATGTATGTTACTTTGGAAAAGACCCTCAAGGATATGCATATCATAAAGTTAAAAATCAATAGACACTCTGTAAGTCTCTTCCACATTGCTCTAAAATACCAGGACTTGAATCAAATAAAGCAAAGGCGTTGAACTCAGACTCAGGTGAGCATAATATTCAGGTCTTTTCAAGTCCCCATGCCAGGGATGCTGTCTCTGACCATGTTATCCAAACCTCACACCAACCACTCTCTAGCCCTTTACACTGCTTTATTTTTCTTCATATCATTTAGCACATGACATTTTATCTTGCATTTGCTTATCATCTATATTCCCCCTGCTAGGATATATGTTCCAAGCAAAAAGTTTTTTTTTTTATCTTTTCACTGTTGGATTTATTCCCAGTGCCTGGCATGACGCTTAGCAAATATTAAGTGCTCAAAAAAAAAAAAAAAAAAGACCCAAATGAATTAACTTTTTAAAAGCCATAAAATCAAGAACAGCAGAACAAAAACTCAAATACATTCCTTTTTCTTTTCTTTCTTTCTTTCTTTCTTTCTTTCTTTCTTTCTTTCTTTTTTTTTTTTTAAAGTCTGGGGGCCTGCTAACAGCCATGCATTTTACTAAGCATGTTGAAAGCCTATGTATTTTACCTCATATTTAAGGCATGTTTCCCAATTTTTAGAGCCTTTTATAAACTAACACATCTGGGAAAAGATGCCAGGCAATATACTGCAGAAAAAACTGCTTCATCAGTTATCAGAGCTGCCACTAACTTGTTGGGTTTGCTTAGAGAAGCCACAAGTCCCCATACAAATTCCATTTCCATGTTTATATCCTGCAGATAATATTTGCCCCACTTACTGCCAGTCTTCAGGAGAATAAATGCTCTAGTATGTTAAAAGTGATGTACAAACATAAGTTATGCGGTAGGGGTTCTTGTAAAGTGCTTCAGGAGAGATTTGCTCTAAGATGTGGGGGAAGGTAAGAGAGCAGGGGACACCTGTACAGAGTTCTTTCCTACAGAGCCAGAGCATCCAGGAACTCAGAGGATCCCAGTAAAGCCTCCTTACTCAGCACGACGATAGCCAGGCTCGACTCCTCTCTCTTCAGGATGCATTACTCCATAAAGAAAAAAAAAAATGTCCCCAATCTAGCCTGGGACCAATCCTTTTGCATGCTCTAATTCACAACCTCCTCTTGGGAAGAAATTAGCATTCTTGATAAAACTCTGAAAAACACTTTTTTTTTCCCCCCTCAATAGGATTGAGACTTATTCTTAGAAACTAGTCACCTACTGACCCAGCTCACCTTCAGTCACGTGTGTGGTGATCTTTATCCACTTTCTTCCTTCAGTGTTCTGTTTCCTCGTCTAACAATGGGTATAAAAAATTATGTACAATTTCTGTGTGTCCTTAAAATGGATGATGGTGATTAAATCATTTTGGCATCAAAGTAGCTTCCATCATATATATATATCTCCACTCTCTTTCCCTATTGAATGCTCCTTCCTCTCAAAAGGAAATCTTTAAATCGGCCTCCTGGAGGCCCTTTCCCTTAGAGCCGACAGCTAATTTGACTGAGGAGTTTCTGTAGCAGCCAAACCACTTGATCTTCAAAGAGGGTATGAGGTTTGGGGGTCCCTTTTCTTTTCTTTTTTTTTGAAGAGAGGGGTACTCTGATAGAATCTATTTGTAGATCATCAATTAATCCATGTCTAAAAGTATCTGCTTCAAAACACCAGATATCATCTTGATTTTTTCTAGCCGTTTCCTTTTCTCCTTTCACATTTATCTTTCCCCCCTTTCTGAAAGGAAGGCATATACCTCACTCTTCAGGAGTCTGCTTATACTGCCCTGCCTTGGGATATAAAAATCTTCAAGCCCCAAGCAGAGGGCCATTTTGAAATACCCATAAAGGTTATAGATGCAATGAAAGTAAGTGATTTTCATGACTGAGAAACAAATCTTTTTGGAGTCAGAGGAAAGTTTCCATTTTTTTGCTTCAAATGCTAGAGCAAGACCTAATCAACAGAGAACAGAAAACTGAGTAGTATAGAATAGAACAGGAAAACTGAAAATCATTTTTGGGATCAGACACTAGCTAACTTTTGATATGTAACTCAGGAATTTAAAAATAGAGTCGGGGGCCTGGCTCAGTCAAACATCCAATTTTTGATTTCTGCTTAGGTCATGATCTTGATTCGGCTTAGGGGTTCTGAGATCCAGCCCTACGTCCAGCTCCGTGCTGGGTGTGGGGCTTCCTTAAGATCTCCTCCTCTTCTTCTGCCCCTCTTCCCCTCTAAAAAAAAAGGGTAGACTTACATTGCCTTCATCCCCATATACTTATTTATATAGTGAGATTTCTTGAACACTACATTAAAAAAAGGGAACACTTGATTTGATAATAAAGGCTATCTTACTCTAGCAGTAAGTAGTATTTATGTATAAATAAATGATTTTTAAGCCCCATGAATTTTGAGGGATGAATTTTCTCACAAAAGTTTGCCTATATCTAAAAATGATTCATCAAAATTCTAATATACCTGTTGTTCTGATCAATTGTGTACTAGTAAAAATCACGACAATTTAATCCAAAATATTTTATTAAACAGAGCCTTATTGTCACAAGAACTTTTAAAAAAGATATATAGTATGTATAAATGTGTGTGTCTCACAAGAGTTTGAAAAGGTAATCAATGGAAGATTTTCAAACATAAGAACGTAACATGGGGCTTAAGTTTTATAGGAAAAGAGAGATGAAATGAGTTCCATAAGGGAAATACTATACAAAATTCCTGACTTCTCAAAGAGCTTGTTCATATGTTTTTTAGAGGATGTTATAATAGGCATGAAATTACTTTGGTGTTTAATTTCGTTTCCATGAGGTACATCACAAAAAGTGTTTTCTAAAGAAATCACTATTTATAATATCAGAAATGTCATCTTCCAGGACTATTTAAAATCATGATAAAAAAAAACTTTAGATATTAATTTTTATTTAGTTTTAAAGATTTTATTTATTTATTTGAAAAAGAGAGAGAGAGAGCACAGAGGCAGGGGGAGGGGCAGTGAGAGAGAGACAAGCCGACTCCCTGCTGAGTCTGGGGTGCCAGTCTCAGGGCGTGATCTCAGGACCCTGAGATCATGACCTGAGCAAAGCCAGACGCTTAACCAACTGAACCAGCTAGGTGCTCCTAGATATTAACTTTTAAAGTGTATTAGGGAGAGCTCACAGTTTTTCAAATCCTTTAAGGGGTACTAGAAGAAAAAAAATATCAGAGATACTACTCTAAACTACCTCTAAGCCGACAGCCTGTGTCGACTAAAGTTTTGACTTCTAATAGAGAGACAAAACCAGGACTATTTCAGAAAAGTGCGGAATCTGTCGGAAGCATCCCCTGCAAAACCATAAAAACACAGTAAATATTCAATAAACACTGTTCACTGACAAGATATTTTGGCCATTTAAATGATATCTATTAATAGCATACATGCAATATCCCTTCCTATTTCTAACCTTCAAGGAGGGCTTTCAAATTTTGGTCAAATACCAGTCAAAAATATGTTACCAGAACAAATCCCAGGATGTGGTAATAAGTATGTAGAGTTTCATTCCTAATTCTTTCCCATTTATTTATGTCCATTCCAAGTATGATGCCTGGCCCAGGAAACCCAGGAGAGAAATAAAATAATCCTTACAAGAGCATCTAGGAGGTGAGAGAGGTGCTCCCTGGCATAGGTATTACAATAGGTGTGCAAAACTCAGAGCCAGCAAGAGTAGGGACTGTGGCGCTCTCGTGGGTGCTAGGCAGAGGGAGTGTGTCTGCAATGGTCTTTCAGTGTAAAGACTTGAACTGGTCCTCGAAAGATGGGCGGGTGATTGATGGAGGATACCAACGTCCCAGGTAGAGAGGGAAGGAACAAATCCAGGAGTACAGCCATCTGACTACCTCATGCCTTCCTCCTATACTGCTAAGAGTCTAGGATGCCTGGTAGGGGGTGTGTGACCATGCACTCTCCATGGTGCATACACTGGTGATTTAGAAATGACGGGGTGGCAGAAGGTGAAGGTGGAAAGTTGTGGAAGCAGACAAAAGAGGATTTGATTATATGGTTCACTGAGGCGTTTGGATTTGATCCTGTGGCAAAGTAAGTCATTGAAGGATTATTGAACTGGGCAGTCATGGTAAGAGATTTGCCTTTCAGAATGATTACTTCCCTGCAGTGTGGAAAACAAATTTGGGGGGGGGGGCGGTGGAGGGTACAGAAGACTACCAATCAAACTATGAGCTGGAACACCATTAGCAGTTGTCCTGGAAAAGACTCTGGACAGTAAAAAGGCTGTGGAGGAAGGGTGCAGATGGAAAAACCTGAAGGACGTGGTCCCTGAACAAATTGGTTACAAACTGTACAAGGAGTGGTTGGGGGGAATGAGGCAAGGAAAAGCCCAGAAGGGCGTCTAGGTTTCTATGGGTTATGTAATTGGGTAAGTAGTGTTGCTATTTACAAAAGTATGGACTCCAAAGACAAATATCAAGTTTTGGGGAAACAAAATATCTTCAGTACACTAACTCCAGTCCCTCATTTGTTCTGTGAGGCAGGTAGGACAGGTATTATCTGCATTCTCTGCTCAAAGGGGTAAATTTTTTTGGCCCAATCTCATATGCAACAGTTTGGGAAGGTTACTATATACCCAGCTCAAGAGCAGGTAAACAAGAGAGACAAGACCCATACGTTCAACAGAACTTATATTCTGTTGGGGGCAAGGGGAGGAGAAGACAAATCAGCAAGCAAATAATAAACTAAGATCTGAAAGACCTATGATGGGGCAGGTGTGGGGGATACAGGTACTTCAACTGAGGAGGTCAGGGAAAGCATCTCTGAAGTCCCATTTGAGATGACCTTTCATTCAGGAGAAAGCAGCATTCATGTAAATTAATAAGGGAAGAGCATTTCCAGACAGAGAACAGCAACTGAGAAGTCCCTGAGGTGGGAACAAGGTTGGTGTGCCACTGAGGGAGGATTTCCAAATACTGGGGCAAGTGGGGAGTGAGAGGCAGTCCTGGTTCCAAGGGTATTTCCTGGGAGGGTGAAGGTGAAAGACTTGTGGCCCCTTAGGGCAGCAGTGGCATAGCATCCTCTCTTGGGGAAGCCTGCAAACCTCCATGCACAACACTGGCATCTGAGAAACTGCGTCATGACTCACAGATGCTTTTGCAAGACAAGCCATTGCTCAGTGAGGACTGCCTATTTTGGCACTGAAATAGGGCCAGAAACAAACTCATTTAGTCTTGCCTAGAGGGATGAGCTTTAGAATCTTTAGATGAACAGAATTCATTTTATATTTATCCACTCAGAGCAAGAAACAATCTGCAATATAATGGCAGGGAGCTCTGCCCCAAGGCTTGGTCAAGCCCTGGCACACTACATGGAAGCAGAGCCTCCTTACCCACCCTCCAAGGTTCTCAATGGGATCAGAAAGGCAACATCTGCTCCAAAGGATCCCCCGGTAGCTTGGCTGGCGGGCAAGGAAAAATGGTACCCCACTGCCAATGTGCCGAGCAGGGCTCTTGCCTATGTACACCTGAAAGCCTTGGGGGGATGTTGGGGTTGCCTCCTGGGGCTCACATAGGCCACCCGGGCGCAGCAGCCCAGCCAGCTCTCTGCACTGCCTGTGCCTCCCATCCTGTAGTCATTTTCCACTGCTGCTTTATGGGCTACCTGGTCTTCTGCCAGCAGTCTTTCATACGGCCCTCATTCGGCCAAATGGCTTTAAATTCCACTTGCCAAGGGTGATGCCGATCAACCCTATGACCTTCTCTGGAAAGAGTCTATTCTATAGCTCAACTTGCTCAGACGCATCTGCTTGGTGTATCAAAAAAAGTATCTGTATTTAAAGTTTGCCAATGTGGCATGAATAAATTATAAAGGAATTAAATTATTTCCAAATTATGTAGCTCCTTTCAGAGTATCACACTGAGAAGTTATAGATTATACGCACTTACTTTAAAGATGGCTGCAAGCATTATGAAACACCCTCCATGGAGTGGTGTTGGAAACCTGTGACACATTACAATCCATGCCGAGGGGCAGGCTCATTTCATGTCTGAGCTCATTTCAAACTACACTCCCATACCATCTCTACTTCAGCTCACTGGCCAATTTTTTCTTCCTAAAGTCACCATTCAACCTGTGACCATAGGACATTTACTTGTGCTTCTATACCACCTGTACTACTACTTCTTCTTCTTCTTCTTTTTTTTTTAAGATTTTATTTATTTGAGAGAGAGAGAGTTTGAGTAGAGGGGGAAAGGAAGCAGCGGGAGAGGGAGAAGCAGACATCCTTTGGAGCAGGGAGCCCAATGCGGGGCCTGATCCCAGGATCCTGGGATCATGACCTGAGCTGAAAGCAGAGCCTTAACCGACTGAGTCACCTAGGCACCCCTCTCCTTCTGAACAAATTTTTTAGTGGCAATTTTTCATTTAATTGCAGCAATCGATTCACCTGTCTCCCCCAGTAACCCGCAACCTCCATGGGGGCAGGGACCATGTACATTTTTGTTTTTCTTCTGTCCCCAGAACCTGGCACAGTGTCAGTAGCCATTTACTAAATAGATGCTTAAAGAATACTATGACATACACTCACTGGTGGAAATGTTTCAGCTTCTGAGAGCAAATCAGCCAAAAACCATTCGAATCAAGGTTGAAGGAGGTTAAGGCTAAGCTGTTCTGCTTTGGATCAAAAATTACAGGGAAAGACTCTGCTGCTAGTTGGGTTTAAACTGGTTTGGGAGACGACTCTCAAAAAGTGTAATAATTTAACAATGCTTATTTGGATATGTATGAAGATGAACAGTTTTAAAACCTTTTGTTTAAAGGGATAAGAGTTCATTCTTGGAAAGATTCACTCAGATTAGCTCCCAATTTTAAACAAAGTTACCATTTGCTTCATCGGGCAGTTTAGTAGGCACTCTACTTTAATCCTCCTGTCTGATTCTTGCCCCCAGTTTGCAGATGAGGAAATGGAGGGTACAAGAGGCGAGGGCTGCATACTGAGCAAGCAGCAGAGCCAGGATTCACATGTTCGATTACAAGAGCTAGGTTTTTAATCTAAGCCACGCATTAAACTAGGAAGTAAATGCTGACATTTAGAAATAAAGCATTGCATCCTCCTGTGGAAAGATACAAGACTATGTAAGTCTGATACTACCAACTGGGGCAAATATTGAAGTATTAAAAAAAAAAAAGGATCTGGAGGCCAATGACGTGGTAGCAGGGAAACTAGACAATTTATGACAAAGGAATAAGGAGAAACATGAACTGTCATCTACTGAAAGCTTGCTTTATGCCAGATACTGTATTTGATGCTTTAATGTTAATATTTCCTTCAATCCTAAGAATCTTGTAAAATGGGTAATAAGAGTCAAGCAAACAGGGGTGTAGAATAACTGTGGTGTTTGGCTACCACAGTGTTCCTTCCCTCCTTCCTAAGGATGTGAACCTCCCACATTTCAGTGGGGCACAAGGTTGTTAGGAATAAGGACAATAGTCTCCAGTCTCTATTCCAGCTAGGTGAGGTCACACTGCTAAGTTCTGGCCAATGAGATGGAGCACGGAGTGTATGACGGCCTCTGGGAAATTTCCATAAGAGACCATGTTCTCTTGCCTTTCCCCCTCCCTTCCTTCTTTCCGCCTTTCTACTACTTGGAACCCACACGTGATGGCTGAGGCTCCATTGAGGACCGTGAGGTTGAGTCTCTTCTGATGTGTGGTAGATCTTTAAGTTGGAACCAGTCTAGGTCTCAGAAGACTGTAATACCATTATACCAGCCCTGGATGGTCTCTTTATAAACTTTTTTAGTGTGAAAGAGAAACAAACATCACCTCGTCTAAACCATGTTTTTGCGGTCTCTGTGACTGGCAGCTAATCTTAATTAATTCAGCAACTGGTTCATCAGGCCCATCTGCAAAGTCCACACTCTGAGGTAGAAGCTAAAGAACTCTTGTTTATAATTTGTGATAGACTGAGGGAAAGAGGGGCAGTGTAAAAAGGCTGAAAAGGAATTTGACAGAAGAAAAGAAGGTTCAAATATGCTCTCAAATCTGCACACCTGAGAAGAGATTAAAAAGGAATATGCTACTCAACAATAAAGAATTCAGTTTCCATCAGGGCTGGGCAGGAGGAGAGCTCTGTCACCTGCACAGAGCTGGCAATAGAAGAGAAATAGAAGCAACACAGCTGGTAGCTTCTGAGAAAGATGCTGCTGGCTGAGGAGTTAAGACTGGAGAATGGAGCCCTGGAAATGGCCACAGGATGAGACAGGCAAGAAGAATTACAAGGAACTCTGAAATTGAAGAAGCAGGAGATGAAGCTCAAAGGTACACAGTCTGGAAAGGGACAAGCAGAATCATGTGACCCGTATCAAAGACAGCATAAAGGTCAAAAAGGCAAAAGGAAAGGTCAAGAACGAAGCTCTGACAACTCATTTTTATTCATTTCCTTTACACAGGTTCACAACAGCAATGGAGAAGTGAATTTAATTGTCACAATTGAGTAGAATCCTAAATGAGAGGAAGTCACAGAACAGGGAGTTTATTATTACCCTTTGCTCAATTTCTAAATGAACAGCAGTGATAAGAACTTAGCAGAGAGATTCAAATAAAATGAGGCCTAATGGAGTTAGGCCTCACTTTATCTGAAATCAATCTTCATGATTCAGAAGAGGAAAAATAATTTATGTCTGCCAAAGACACTACTTAAACATCAGGAAAAAACTAACTCACAATAAAGGTATGTAGGAAGTGTAGAAAATATAGATGGGAAATAAAATGAAAGCAGGTGATAGCAATAATAGAAAAGACAGGAATATGAAAACATACACAACAGAGATGAGAATGAATTTTACAACTGGTTAAAAAAAAATTCTGTGCTATAAGTGGACCTTCCAGGTTTCTTTTGAGTGGTCACAGGTCTGAATTGTTTGTGGAACATCCAGTATTCTTGTCTGGGAAGGACATGCTACGTAGAAGGCAAAGCAAACCATTTCACTAAGTCTGAAGTAACACGAGAGCTTTAGCATACATTCATTTCTGATATTATCAGTGTATGCTAGAAGAGGGAAGGAAAGGAGAAACAAAAATAAAACTTGGAAATTCAACTCGAGAGATACCAAATGTAAATCGAGGATTAAATAAGCTATTTTTTTGCATAGGTAGTAAAAAAAAAAAAAGTAGAAAGCACATAAAAATACGCAGAAGGATTTGAATTTTTTTTTCAGTTGTTTACAAAAAAATTGGCTAAAGCAAGAATCTTTTAAATATTAAAATATTTGCCTGTTTCAGCCTTAAGAAAACAACAAAAACATCATAAATTTCAGGCCACTGAATGAAAATACCCACATAGTCTTAAAATACTTGGAGTGATAATGGAATGTTATTCAGTGCTAAAAAGAGGTGAGCTATAAAGACATGAAATGACCTGGAGAAAACTTAAATGCATAATACTAAGTGTAAGAAGCCAATGTGAAAAGGCTACAGACCATATGATTCCAACTGTGATAGTCTGGAAAAGTCAAAACTATGGAGACCATAAAATGATCAGTTGTTGTCCGTGGGAGAGGGAAGGATGAAAAGGTGGAGCACAGGGATTTTTAGAGCAGTGCTACTGTGATATAGTATCATAGTCTATTATTACAGTGGTGGATACATGTTACTGTATATTTGAACACCACCAAGAGTGCACCCTAATGTAAACTATGGACTTGGGGTGATAACAGTGCGTCAGTGTAGGCTCACTGATTATAATGAATGTACCACTCTGGCAGGGGTTGTTGATAATGGGGCAGGCTATACAGGGGCAGGGAGGGCAAGGGAGCTTTAAGAAAAACCTCTGCACTTTACTCTCAATTTTGCTATGAACCTAAAATTGCTCTAAAAAAAAAAAGTCTATCTGATATCTTCTTCAAGTTGTATTGATTAGGGCACTTTTCATTTTAATCAATGTTGGTGCTTTCATTCTGAGGATTACGAAGAATGAAGCAGCCACGGGGAATGGTCTTAGAAAAGCAAATCTTGACAAGCAGTCAAATGAAATCACTCCAAATCTGAAAATGTACATGTCAGGCTGGACATGTTGAAGAAAAACAGAATAAGCTTTGAAGAACAGTAAATTTATTTATAACATGTAGATTTTTAATTTTTGCTACAATAAAAACATTTTAGGGGGTAGTAGGTGTAAGAAAAAGTGCTTTGACTCAAGTGTACAACCAGTGACAACCTTGCCTCCTTCTTTACCTGGAACTGAAAGTAACAGCGGACACGTTAAGGCTTATATTCTTAAAGCACACAGGCCCAATGACTCGGGGGATTAGCTGTCATTTTATATTCTCTTCAAGAGTGGAGCTTTGGACTAGGAAAGTCAGGGGCAAAAGAAAGTCACCTTGGCACCCACAACTCAAAGGAGTACTTTGGGTTCTCAGGAGGTGCAACCTGAACACATTAAGGGCATTGGAATCGTTAAATAATTATACTATGTTTGAAGTCTGTGCGCTTCAACCCTACACTTGGGTTTAAGAGCTAGGACAGTCTGACAAAAACGCATGCCATTTCATTTTCTTCCAGAAAGCAGGGAACAAATTGACTATTTCAAATTGGCTACAAATTTGCAATTTAAAATTTTCATACTGCTATCTTTTTCGGAGTTTTAAAAAACAGTTTTTAGGCAAGGGAAATTCAAGAAAGTCCAGGCATAGGTTTTTATTTTTAAATTTAGGTTTGTCCTTTTCTCAGGAAGGGAAAGGGGGTTGCAGAGAGCCTTTCCGACTACAAAGAAAAGTCTTCCACCAATGTCATCTGACTAAAGGCAACCTATGGACTTTGGGAAGTCAGTTGGGACACAGAGTAATGAGCCAACAACCGAGCCTCCTGCCTTCTGACCTCTCAGCGCCTGCTCCCCTGTAACCTAGAAGGAAACTCTCGGGCTTCTCTACGTGGGTATGGGTTGCCCCCCCGCCCCCCTTCAAGCGAACGAACACCAACACCATCAAACTGTAGGTGAACAATGAGTACCTAAGGAGTTGGTCAAGGAACAGCGCAAGGGCTGGGGGCAAAGGAGAGCGACCAAAGGCGGACGCGCCCTCAGGAGAGGTCTGCTCACTCTAGCCTGGGAAACCAGAGCCCTGCTCCCGCACCGCGCCGAGGGCTCACCCTCAGGTGCAGCGCGGAGCCCTCTGTGGCGGAGAGGGGACCGCCTCGTCGCGGCCGCCCACTCTCCTTGCCCCGAACGACCCCAGCACCCAGGAGAGGTCCTCTCTGGGGGTTCGCTCCCTCTCTCCCGGAGACAAGGCGGCAGCAAAGCTGCCACTCATCCGCGGCCGCGCCACCTGCCTGCAGGCCTGGCTCGTAGGTGTGGCGCGGTCAGGTAACCGCACCTGCTCGGCCAGCCCCACCTGCTGCGTCCCCTCACCCTGTCCTCCGCCTCCACCCGCGAGGTCCGCCCGGCTCCTCCTCCGGGAGCTGGGGGCGCCCCGCTCCGACCTACCTGCGCGACCCGGGCCCCGGGCGCCCGCGCTCCCCGCCGCGTGCGCCCCGCGCCGCTCGGGGCGCGCCGGCGGCTGCTCCGCGCCGGCACTTTCTCGGCTGACGGCTGCGGCGGGCTCAGCGGGAAGCCCCAGCGCTGCCGGGCTCGCCGCCTCCGACCGGCTCCATTGTGACGCGGCGCGTTCCGCCGGCCAATCGCGGCGCGGCGGCGCGAACCGCTGACTAAGTTCGCGTGTGGAGGAGGAGGGGACTGGGCGGAGGCGGGAGGCGGAAGGCGGCGCCCGCGGGGCGGCGGGGGCCGTGGCCGAGGCGGAGGAGGAAGAGGAGGAAGAGGCTGCGGCTGCTTCGGTAGCTGCCCCTGCTGTGAAATTTGCAGCCGCCGGGGCCGGAGTGTGGGCCCAGCTTCGGGCGCGCGGGGGCCGGTGACTCACCCCTCGCCGTTGGAAACAAAGCGCAGCTGCCGTCACCCGGAGCGCGCCATGTGGCCGCCCCGGCCCGCTCGCCACAGCCTGGGGTCGGCGGGCAGCGGTGCGCAGCTACACGACTCGCCGGGGCCTGGAGAGCGCGGGGGCTGTTTTCAAGAGAGGGGAGGGCCCGGGGCTTAAGGCCATCCGCCAGCGCACCGGGCAAGAGACTTTGGAAGTACTGTATTTTGCGCACCCCCCCCCCCCTTTTCACGTGGGCTCCGCTGAGTAACTTGTTGTTTACATACTGTGTGCTGGGCCCTGAGGGAAGGCTCAGGTGCTGCACGTGGGAACCTACCTCGCACACACACAAGTCCCCTCACCTTTCTTTACCCAGCGGGCTTGGGAAGGCCCCAGGGCCGAGTCCTTGTGTGGAAGAGTTCATAGTTGTGCCAAACCAGGCGGCACAAGTTAGGATTCTGGGCCTCCGGTATCATCCGTCTGTCTCAGAGGTCCTTATCCTCGGGACGGGGGGGGGCAACATGGTGGAGGGGCCACGCTTTATCCAGCGTTTTATTCCTAGGAAGCCGCAGGTCAGCCCCATCTACTGACCCACTCTACAGTTGGGACCCTGCCTTTGAAAAGTAACAATGCACCTTTTAGAATGAACACAAAATGCAAACCCAGGAATTCGGGGACTTAATATTGTCATCCTCATTCAGTCCCCACTCGCATCCCCACCCCAGATTTATCTCCGGCTTTTGGCACAGACTGTCGTCTTCAACACAGTGATTCAATTAGGCAACATTTATGTCTCCGAGTTGCTATGGCAATCACATGCCCATTAAAAAAATTGTAGAGGGAACTCCCAAAGGAATAAAATGAAAACACACAGCTTTGGTGGGTATATCTGATGGATTTGTATAAATGGGAGTAAAGAAACCGGCATGACTGGGTTATATGAGACCAAATTGTGTCCTACAAAGACTGTTCAGATTAGGGCTACAATTTGAGTTACTTTGAAAGGGGATAAGAAGAAGGCTGTCTTTCTCACCCTGCTCTATTCTTTCTTTGTCCATTCCATTCTGGGTTGGCAGCGGTCTTCTTCCTGAGTGTTGGAGGAAAGGTTGAAAGCATTTCTGCATTTGGTCATTCATAGAGTCTTTACTGAGTTTATATGCGAGATGCTGTGTATGTACAGATCTGTTAAGTCATTTTAGGTCTAGGTTTGCTCCTCAAATGGCTTACCACCTGGAGAAGATTAAAAAATATACAGAGAATTAAATATGAAACAAGAAAAAAAGTGAGTGCTATAAGCAATACTGATTATAAAGTCGTGAGATTAAAAATTGAAAATACCTAATTTTCCATATGTATCTTTGAATGTTTGGAAAGGAATTTTCTCTTCCCTTCCAAATCAGGCAACATTGGGGGGGGGGGGTTGGAGGGTAGGGAAGGAAAAAATGAAACATGATGGGATCGGGAGGGAGACAGACCATAAGAGACTCTTAATCTCACAAAACAAACTGAGGGTTGCTGGGGGGAGGGGGGAGGGTGAAGGTGGTTGGGTTATAGACATTGGGGAGGGTATGTGCTATGGTGAGTGCTGTGAAGTGTGTAAACCTGACACTTCATAGACCTGTACCCCTGGGGCTAATAATACATTATATGTTAATAAAAAATGAAAAACTAAAATAAAAAAATACTCCATTAGCTCTGGCTTAATCTCAGATATGTTGCTTATAAATATTTTTATTTTACTCCCGTTCTTATGAACAAAGTCACCCTCCATGATGACAACATTTATTATTGTCACTAGAGAATGTGGGCCTTTGAATTTGTAATATTGCTTCTGGGAATCCTCCTCTGAAACATCCAACGGATGCTTTTCGTTTCTTCTTCCTCCTATGATGCTTCACATAAGCTCCTGCTTACATTATAAGGCGAGAAAAATGAATAACCTCTAATCCTAGTCCTGGAGAACTTTAATACTTTGCACATGGTATGGACCATAATGAAGAGAAAGTATTTACTAGCTGGAAACTATTGGCATCCCAGGGTAGACCTTATAATGAGAAAAATGTTTAGCTTTTTATGTCTGTACCTGGTTTTACCATTACATTGCAATCTCTTTGAAAACAGGACCTGTAGAGTATTAGAATATGACTTAGAATATGTAAGTCCTTACAGGATTATAGGGTTATCTGAAATTTCTAAGGGACTCTCTGATTAACTCATTTTAGTAAAAAACAAAAACAAAACCAAAAAAACTTCCCAAACTACAAAACTTAATCATTATTTCCACAGCCAAATTAATTGAAGTCTAAAATGTTGGCAGGGTGTCTCTGAGCTGATTATGTGGAAGAAAAAAAATAAAAAGTAAAAAAAAACCCCACACACCTCTGAGTGTCATTAGCATGAGCTATGTTCCATGTGGCTGTCTTGATAAGAGTTTCATTTTTTCTGAGTCTTGAGAAAATTTTTATGATTAATGGAAGACAATATTATCCAACATTAATAGTTCTTTTCCAATTCTGTATTCTAAAAATTGTTATAATGAAAAATCCTCTTTCTTTAAATTAATTAAACATTTGAATGTCTACACAGTATAAAAGAAAGACTGAGGATCTGACAGAGGTGTGGGAAATATCTAGATAAATATAGTAAATCATTTTCTTAGATATGTATTCTAGGTGCGGAAGGTATATCCAGATAGCATACAGAACCTTAAAGAGGAGTGTTGGTGGGTCCTGCAGGGTTGAAGGAGAATCATAAAAGTTTGACTGAAAAAGTTTGACTACCTTTAAGATTCCAAACTGGGATATTACTTTTAAATATTGTCACAGCAAAATAAATAAGTAAATAATGTCTCAGCATCATGGTTCAAGTTTGTTAGTTTTACTGAGATGTCGGGTCAAAAGAACAAAAATGAGAAGTTATTCACAGTTTTGCATTCTCAGAAAGCTTACCTGGTTCAGCTGTATATGGCTGAACATGTTGATATTGATAAAGAATATTTATTTTTGGCCAACACTTCACCATGTTGTCCTGACATTTTCAATCTACTATTTTCAGAGGTTTAACATGAATTTTCCTGAGCCTGGGGAAAATTCCGAGGATAACCCCTGAGGATGAGCTCAGTGGTGGGAATTCTGAGAACGGGATGAGTAGGACATTGCACGTGTGTTTGGAATAAAGTAACTTGACCTAGAAATCCAGACTGCAATTGTGCAAGGCTGCTGTGCGCTTCAGTGTGAGTTGATCCCTTATCGTGGTTCCAGTCTGAAATATTCATGACTGGTTACTCCGTGTTCTCACCACCCACCTTGCTGATTGTCCCCTCTGCCCAAATTGTATGCTGCCCCTTATGGGAAAAGTGCTGTAGAGGTGACCTCCCAGCCTCTTCTCTGAAGGAAAACCACCAACTCCTGCAGTAGGATGCCCGACATCTCCAGCTGATCTGTCTTCTGGGAAGCTGTCCAAATATTTCTTTGAAAGTTTCCCATGCATCCCATTTAAAGAATAGATACTGTCATCTGGGTCACATATTGGAATCCACCATACAGAAGCCAGCCAGTTACTGACTTTTGTCCCTTTCCTATCCATAAAAAGGAGGTGACTTCTAAGAAAATATTTGCAAGTGAAGCCAGGCTGAAAGCCTGGCATTACAGCAGAGTTGGTGCTCTGCAGTGTCTGCAAAGTGGTTGAAAAAAGCCCTGATAAGTTCTGCTAGTGACTGGACTGTGTTTGCGGGGACCTCTGCAAGGATTCACTCTGGGTTCCATGAACCATGTTGCAATCTGGGCAAGAGTGTTACACTGACTGGTTTCTGACGTTCCATGTAGTAAACCTTTCTATTTATTTGGCTGAGGGTAACGCAAGTCTAATACCAGCCAGACCTTGATTTCTCCCCCTTTTTACCTTTTGACAGCTCTGTGTGTGTGTGTGTGTGTGCGCAAACACACACACATACATGCCTGCACATTTCTTGGCCTGATATTAGGTCATCTGTTAATTATAATATACATTGAATACTGGACTTCAATTCTCATCCAAACTGATTTTTTTTTTTTTTTTTGAGAGAGAGAGGGGTTGAGGGGAGGGGCAGAGGGAAGGAGAGAATCTTAAGCAGGCTCCACACCCAGCATGCAGACCAAAGTGGGGCTTGATCTCACAATGCTGAAAGCATGACCTGAGCCAAAAATCGAGGCAGACACTTAACTGACTGAGCCACCCAGTTGCCCCTAAATTGACTGTTTAAGGGTAGGAGCTAATATAGCTCTGTGGTTTACTAAGAATAAAAAAATAATCATAAAAGAACAGGATTCAGAACATTTTAGAGCTGGAGAAGAAAGAGTATTTGCAAGAAAGAGCACTGGAATTAGAGTCGTAGATTCTATTGATGGCTATTCTGGCCATGAGACCTAGGTCAAGCCATTAACAGTATAGGGAGGAGTTTCTATTTTACAAGGTGTATAATATATCTATCGTGAACTATATAAGAAAAGAAGATGGATATAGTTCATTCATGTTTTGGAAGTCTCACACTTCTTTTCACTCATTTACCATACAAAAAGATTTATCTTGTGCCAAATACTGTACTGGTTTCTGGGGACACACCAGTCCATATGGTGGATGTGGCCTGTGACTTCCTCAGGTCCACAGTCTCTCAGCATTCCTCCAGAGAATGTTAGGCTGGATGTGATAAATCAATGAGAACTAACCAAACTCCAGTTTGTTCCCACAACTCCATCCTCTTGGACTTGGTCTCCTGAATCCTCCATATCTAAATGCAGGCACACATTCCAATCACCTACCTCTTCTTCTACTGACTTATCTCTGCAAACTTGTTTGCATCCAATTTACTGTCTTCACTAAACTATTCTTTTTGGAGCATATAAAAGCAAAAGGACACTTTCCCTCAAGAATTGTAAAGGTTTTAAAACTTGAAAAAATAGAGGCAAATATGTAGCCAGATAAAAATCTCCTAACACAGGATACTGACATGGCTCAGAGCCTGTGACTCAAGTATGCTTTATAATAATAGTTTAATATAATCTAGTTACCTTATGAAAAAGGGCAGGAAGATAATAAAGCAGATGTTCTTTTTCATTACAAAACTGGTGGGCTAAAGTAGTAAGGCTTACACTGGTATAGGAGAGGGTGGGTTAAAGTAGGAAAAACTCAGAGAAATTGAGACCTGATGAGTGAATTAAAGAACTCAGGGTTTCAAAGGAACCTATTGTTTTAGTGAGTAGAACAGCTAGCTTCTGGTGGCTGACAAAAGCCTTGTGTAGGTGGGGGAGTTATGGACAGCTTGATTACAAGTAAAGATGAGGGGGAAGCATCCCGAGGCTGAAAACAGGTATAGAGGTGGGTGGAAACTTTACACTTTTATCTTTGAATGAACTTGAATGTCAAACAAAATTCCTGGATTTACTTAATCTACTTATCAATTCAGTAAGAAGACATAATATTTTGCTTTTCAGGGTCCACAACAAAAAATGATCTGTGCATTCTGAGTAAATAACAATCAAAATACAAACAATTTCTATTTATAAACTAAAGTCTACACAAGTTACTCAATGTATTATAGTCATTTCTGAACAATATTCTCTTACCTCTATACTAAGAGTGCTATTAGCAGTCCCTAGCCTTGCTGAGTCACTCTGTGAAACCTCCTGCAGCCCAGCCATCACTTAGAGGCCCAGTGGCTTGAAAGATGACAATTGCTTAATTGCAGATCCCTAACATCCTCTGGAAGATAAAGGCTACATCCATCACATAGACATGAATCCCCAGAAACTGGTACAGTGATTTGAGCATACTGGCCATGGAATAAATATAGTTTCCAAATGATGAATGAATAAATGAAGGAAAATGAAGTCTGTAATTTCTGAAATGCACATCTCTCTATTCTGTATATTCCAGGGTCATCTCAGGATTTAACTCCTAGCTCTGTCCACTTCAACTCCTACAGTTTAACATGTTGTCACTTGACTAAAGAATCAAGAAATTTTAAAGACTGGGATTTGGAAGTGCAAAGGAGTACATAAGGATAATTTGAGAAAACAAGGGGATGGTACACAAGTGGCAACATTTTTCAAGGTTAGCTAAAAATTTTTTTTTACGTATTGAAAGATCACTTCTTACATTTCTTTCTCATGGCTGTGAATGCCTTCATCTCCTCTTTCTTGGTAACATTTACATCCACATTGGCATTGGGCCATTTTTTTCCAACTTGAGTATCTTGTAGCTTTGAAGTGTCATGATATTTGACCAGATGATTAGCTTTGGAGATGTCAGAAACTGTGATGATTAGCATATAAGACAGCATACAAGACTGTACAAAAACATGAGTCAGCAAATTATGACTACCTTTAGAAATAGCTACCTAAATATAGCATAGTGGCTAAAAGCACGGATTCTGGAGCAAGGCTACTTGGGTTCAAATGTTGGCTTTGCCCTTATGAGCTGTTGGAGTTTTGTTATTATTTAATTTCTCTTAGCCTTAGTTTTCTACTTGAAAAATGGGTTTTGGTAAGAATTAAATGAATAATATGCTTAGAATAGTTCCAGAAACATATTAATTTAGCTCCTATCATGATCTTTGGTAAGGAAACCACTCTGAACTAAGAGTTTCCATGCACAAAATGAGCGGTTTTGAGTAGATTATCTCTAAGGCCCTTCTGAATCTATTGTTTTCAAAAAAGGACAGTTAGTCTATGCATTTTTCTACACATATGTGTGTGGTTAGAGATAAGAAAGTGGGTGATTAGTTAGTAAATGCTTTCCTTGACTGATGGAAGAAGGGGTTATTGGGAGAAAAGGCCAAGCTTCTTTACTAGATACTAAATTCCTGGAGAGTGAAAAGCATATGGTTCTTCTCTGTGTCCCAAGGCATAACATGGTACCAGGGGATGGTGGGTGCTCAATAAACTGGTAATGAATGTGGAATAAATGCCCTTGTGTCTTAGGTTCCCAGATGTGTGGGAATCAGAAAGGGTACTAACTGCTTCCTAAGCCTTTTCTTGTTTTAACACTACTTACACAAAATATTAAAAAAAATCAGTGCTCTCTACTGGAGATATTCATAGTGCAGGGATTCAGTTAATTGGTTTTCCATGGAATATTTGAGTTCAGAAGTCCTGGATTTTAGAAATAGGATATGGCAGATAGACATATTTTACTGTTTCAAGTACATATTTAGTGTTATGGCATTGAAGATGACACGATTTGCACTAAAATTTCTTTGCTTTCTATTTCTGACCTTCCTTCAGAGCATTTGTATCTATATATTCATACAAATTTTGTATTCTTTCTCACTCATTGTAAATAAAAAGAGAAGGACAGCATTAATTAAAATATCAATGTTGAGAAAGCAAAAAGACAACCCACAGAATGGTAGAAAATATTTATAATCATCTATTGGATAAGGGACTGGTATCCAGAATGTATAAGAATAGAACTCCATAATAAAAAAAAAGATAAAAACACAATTTTAAAATGGGCAAAATATTTGTTGACATTTCTCAAGAAAAAAGATATGAATTGACAATAAACATATGAAAAGATAACCTGCATCATTAGTCATTAGAAATATGCACATCAAAACCACAAGGAGATACTACTTAGAACTCAGTAGGATGATTGAAATAAAAAAGACAAGTCTCAGTGAGGATGTGGAGATACTGGAATCCTCACAACATGGCTGATAAGATTGTAAAATGGTGTCTCCACCTTGAAAGACAGCCTGGCAGCTTCTTAAGATGTTAAACATGGAATAACTCTATGACCCAGAAATTCTACTCCTAGGAATATACTCAAGAGAAATGAAATATCACCACACAAAAGCCTATACATGAATGTTCACAGCAGCATTATTCATACTAACCAAAAGGTAGAAACAGCTAAAATATCCATCAACTGATGAATGGATTAAGAAATTGCAGTATAGCAATATAATGGAACATTTTTTGGCCATAAAAAGTAATGAGGTGGAGAAAAATGCTACAAATGTAGATGAACCTTGGAAAGATGCTAAGGGAAGAAGCCAGTCACAAAGACCACATATCATATGATTCCATTTATATGAAATATCCAGAAGAGGCAAATCCACACACACACAAATAATGTGTTAAGGGTTGGGGGAGAAGGGGCAGAGAGTGACTACTAATGGGTACAGTGTTTATATTTGGGGTGACAAAACATTCTAACATTAGACAGTGATGATGATTATACAACTGTGTGCATAATCCTAAAAGACAATGAATTGTGTACCTTAAAAAAGGTGAATTTTTGGGTCAAATACATCTCAACATAACTCTTATTAAACAAAATCAATGTCCTCTAAGTACACCCAGTTTCAATAACTATAGGACAAAATGTCAGGCTTTGGTGGATTTTTAAAACCTGTACTTTGCCATATAAAGATCTCCTGGAGAGCTAAGCCAGTCTAGTGATTTCTGTTTTGTTTTGTTTTGTTTTGAACTAGAGAAATCATCTGAAGTTGTGTTTGTATGATGCCAAAATAACTGATTAAGAAGTAAGTGAGGCAATTTATTTATAATAATAATATGTTATTATTTGGTTGTTTTAGTTTTTTTGAATTTAAACTTTTTACTTTCTATTAGGCAAACCCTCAGGTATGTTAATTGTTTTTAATAAAAAGTATTAAAGAATGAATCCTGTAGCAAGTACTCCCAAATTGTGCATGTTATATCGAATGTTGGCCAGGACTTAAAATGATATGGAATGTTATATATCTATATCTATATCTATCTAAATTTCTCTTTTCTTTTTTTTCAACTTTGGTTTCCTATCTGTGGTGTTTTGTTGTTACATGTATATGTTTATAATTGTTATATCTTCCTGATGGATTGATGGTTTCATCATTATAAATGTCCCTCCAGCTCTCTTCTTGTTGTTTACATAGTGTATCTTTTTCTATCCTTTTACTTTCAATCTATGTGAAACTACTCCTGCAGACAGTATATAGTCGAATCCTGTTTTATTGTTAAACCTAGTTTAACAAATTCTGCCTTTGGATTGAATTATTTAGCCCATTTACATTTGTTATGAGTACCGTTGGACTTCCACTTGCTGTATTGTTTCCTATATGCTTCAAGTCTTTTTTATTCATCTATTTCTCCTTTACTACTTACTTTTTCATTACATGGATATTGCCTAATGTTGCATTTTAACTTCTTTAATGATCTTATTGCTATATATTTTTAGTTATTTCCTTAGCAATTGCTTTAGGGCTTAGTACATACATCTTGTCCAAAACAGCTCAGAATTATATTAACAATTCCAATGATGATGTAGAGACATCATTCCCATATAGCTCTAATCTCTTTTCTCTGTTATTGTGGTATTATTATGTATTACCTCTATACATGTTATAAACCAAATAATACATTGTTGTAATTATTATTACTTGTATGTCTTTTAAAGAAGCTGAGAGAAGAGGAAAGAACAGGTACATAACTTGTAGCTTCTGTTTTATTAACCATTTTATTTACCATTTTATGTTTTCTGAATTTTTTCCTGTGGATTCAAGTTAACATCTAGAATCAATTCTTGGCCCAATATAGCTTTGTCCCCACACACTTCCTTGTGCTGTTATGAGCAAATACATCACATTTCTGTATGTTACAGGGTCAACAATACAATTACATACACTTTGCCTTATGCTCTTTAAATCAGTTAAGAGAAGAGTGGATAAGAGATACATATTTATATTCTTATAATTACATAATTACATTTACCAGTGCTCTTGGTTGTGTGTGTGTGTGTGTGTGTGTGTGTATTTAAATTACTTTCTGGGGTTACTTGCTTTCAGTCTGTTGAATTTGCTTAAGTATTTCTTCTAAGGCAGATCTGCTAGCAACAGATTCTTCCAGTTTTTATTTATTTATTTTGCCTTCATTTTTGAATGATAGTTTTACTAGTATAAGATTCTTGGTTGACAGTTTTCTAAGTTTGAAGGCTTTGAGTACGTTATCCCATTGCCTTCAGACTTCCAATATTTCTTTTTTTTTTTAAAGATTTTATTTATTTATTTGACAGACAAAGATCACAAGCAGGCAAAGAGGCAGGCAGAGAGGCAGGCAGAGAGAGAGGAGAAAGCAGGCTCCCCACGAAGCAGAGAGCCCGATGCGGGGCTCGATCCCAGGACCCTAGGATCATGACCTGAGCTGAAGGCAGAGGCTTTAACCCACTGAGCCACCCAGGCGCTCCCAGACATCCAATATTTCTGATGAGAAGTTGACTGTTAATAGTAATTGATTTGCCTTGTAAGTGAGGAATCAGTTTTCTCTTGCTGCTTTCAAGAGTTTCTTTGGCATTTTTACCATGATGCTTCTATTTATGGATCTCTTTGAGTTTATCCTTCTTTTTTTATTAATTATTTTTATTAACATATAATGTATTATTTGCCCCAGGGGTACAGGTCTGTGAATCGTCAGGCTTACATACTTCACAGCATTCACCATAGCACATACCCTCCCCAATGTCCATAACCCAACCACCCTCTCCATACCCCACCCCCCCATCAACCCTCAGTTTGTTTTGTGAGATTAAGAGTCTCTTATGGTTTGTCTCCCTCCCAATCCCATCTTGTTTCATTTTTTCCTTCCCTACCCTCCAACCCCCCCCCATGTTGCCTCTCAAATTCTTCATATCAGGGAGATCATATGATAATTATCTTTCTCTGATTGACTTATTTCACTCAGCATAATACCCTCTAGTTCCATCCATGTCATTGCAAAAGACAAGATTTCATTTCTTTTGATGGCTGCATAGTAGTCCATTGTGTATATATATACCACATCTTCTTTATCCATTCATCTGTTGATAGACATCTAGGTTCTTTCCATAGTTTGGCTATTGTGGACATTGCTGCTAGAAACATTTGGGTGCACATTCCCTTCGGGTCCCTACATTTGTATCTTTAGGGTAAATACTCAGTAGTGCAATTGCTGGGTAGTAGATAGTTCTATTTTCAAGTTTTTGAAGAACTTCCATGCTGTTTTCCAGAGTGGCTGCACCAACTTACATTCCCACCAACAGTGTAGGAGCGTTCCCCTTTCTCCGCATCCTTGCCAACATCTGTCATTTCCTGACTTGTTTAATTTAGCCATTCTGACTGGTGTGAAGTGATATCTCATTGTGGTTTTGATTTGTATTTCCTTGATGCTGAGTGATGTTGAGCCCTTTTCCATGTGTCTATTGGCCGTCTGGATGTCTTCTTTGCATGAATGTCTGTTCATATCTTCTGCCCATTTCTTTCTTTCTTTTTTTTTTAATATCTTAATTTTTTTCTTATTTTTTTTTCTTTTTTCATCTTGTACAAACCCTTGTGTCGAGGGCTGACTTTCAATTGATCACAGCGAGGGAGCTGCTCTGCTACGTATGAAACCCCGACCCAGAAGCAGGTTGTCTATGAATGGTTTAGCACCAGGTTCCGCATGAATGTGCATTGTGTGATGGGCGAGGGGGCGGCCCCCTTTCCAGCTGTGCCCTATGCTCATTTCTTGATTGGATTATTTATTGGATGTTGGTTGGGTTTTGAGTTTCTTAAGTTCTTTATAGATTTTGAATATTAGCCCTTTATCTGATTGATATGTCTTTTGCAAATATCTTCTCCCATTCTGTCAGTTGCTTTTGGTTCTGTTGACTGTTTCCTTTGCTGTGCAAAAGCTTTTGATCTTGATGACTTCCCACTAGTTCATTTTTGCTCTTGCTTCCCTTGCCTTTGGCAATGTGTCTAGGAAGATGTTGCTGCAGCTATCTTCTCCTCTAGGATTTTGATGGATTCCTGTCTCACAATGAGGTCTTTCATCCATTTTGAGTCTATTTTCACTTGTGGTGTAAGGAAATGGTCCAGTTTCATTCTTCTGCATGTGACTGTCCAATTTTCCCAACACCATTTGTTGAAGAGACTGTCTTTTTTTCCATTGGATATTCTTTCTTGCTTGTCAAAGATTAGTTGACCATAGAGTTGAGGGTCTATTTCTGAGCTCTCTGTTCGGTCCCATTAATCTATGTGTCTGTTTTTGTGCCAGTACCATACTGTCTTGATGATGATAGCTTTGTAATAGACCTTGAAGTCTGGAATTGTGACGCCACCAACTTTGGCTTTCTTTTTCAATATTCCTCTGGCTATTTGAGGTCTTTTCTGGTTCCATATAGCTTTTAGGATTAATTGTTGCATTTCTTTGAAAAAAAAAAAGGATGGTATTTTGATAGGGATTGATAGGGATTGCATCAAATGTGTAGACAGCATATACATTTTCACAATATTTGTTCTTCCAATCCATAAGCATGGCACATTTTTCCATTTCTTTGTGTTTTCCTCAATTTCTTTCATGAGTACTTTATAGTTTTCTGAGTACAGATTCTTTGCCTCTTTGGTCAGGTTTATTTCTAGGTATCTTATGGTTCTGGGTGCAATTGTAAATGGGATCCACTCCTTAATTTCTCTTTCTTCTGTCTTGTTGTTGATGTAAGAAGTGCACTGATTTCTGTGCATTGATTTTATATCCTGACACTTCACTGAATTCCTGTATGAGTTCTAGCAGTTTTGGAGTGGAGTCTTTTTGGTTTTCCACATAAAGTATCATATCATCTGCAAAGAGTGATAGTTTGACTTCTTCTTTGCCAATTTGGATGCCTTTAATTTCTTTTCTTGTCTGATTGCTGAGGCTAGGACTTCTAGTACTATGTTGAATAGCAGTGGTGATAATGGACATCTGTGCTGTGCTCCTGACCTTAGCAGAAAAGCTCTTGGTTTTTCCCCATTGAGAATGATATTCACAGCGGGTTTTTCATAGATGGCTTTGATGCTATTGAGGTATATACCCTCCATCCCTACGTTTTGAAGAGTTTTGATCAGGAAAGGATGCTGTACTTTGTCAAATGCTTTTTCAGCATCTATTGAGAGTATCACATGGTTCTTGTTCTTTCTTTTATTAATGTATTGTATCACATTGATTGATTTGCGGATGTTGAACCAACCTTGCAGCCCTGGAATAAATTGCACTTGGTCGTGATGAATAAACCTTTTAATGTACTGTTGGATCCTATTGACTAGTATTTTGGTGAGAATTTTCACATCTGTGTTCATCAAGGATATTGGTTTGTAATTCTCTTTTTTGATGGGATCCTTGTCTGGTTTGGGGATCAAGGTAATGATGGCCTCATAAAATGAGTTTGGCAGTTTTCCTCCATTTCTATTTTTTCGAACAGTTTCAGGACACTAGGTATTAAATCTTCTTTAAATGTTTGGTAGAATTCCCCTGGGAAGCTGTATGGCCCTGGGCTCTTGCTTGTTTGGAGATTTTTGATTACTGCTTCAATCTCCTTACTGGTTGTGGGTCTGTTCAGGTTTTCTATATATCCTGGGTTAAGTTGTGGTAGTTTATATGTCTCTAGGAATGCATCCATTTCTTCCAGATTGTCAAATTTGCTGGCATATAGTTGCTCATAATATGTTCTTAAAATTGTTTGTATTTCTTTGGTGTTGTGATCTCTCCTCTATCATTCATGATTTTATTTATTTGGGTCCTTTCTCTTTTCTTTTTGATGAGTCTGGCCAGGGGTTTATCAATCTTATTAATTCTTTCAAAGAACCAGCTCCTAGTTTTGTTGATTTGTTCTTCTGTTCTTTGGTTTCTATTTCATTGATTTCTGCTCTGATCTTTATGATTTCTCTTCTCCAGCTGGGTTTAGGATTTCTTTGTTGTTCTTTCTCCAGCTCCTTTAGGTGTAGGATTAGGTTGTGTATTTGAGACCTTTCTTGTTTCTTGAGAAAGGCTTGTATCACTATATTTTTCCTCTCAGGACTGCCTTTGCTGTGTCCCACAGATTTTGAACCATTGAGTTTTCATTATCATTTGTTTCCATGAATTTTTTCAATTCATCCTTAATTTCCTGGTTGACCCATTCATTCTTTAGAAGGATGCTCTTTCGTCTCCAGGTATTGGGTTCTTTCCAACTTTCCTCTTGTGATTGAGTTCTAGCTTCAGAACATTGTGGTCTGAAAATATGCAGGGAATGATCCCAATCTTTTGGTACTGGTTGAGACCTGATTTGTGACCCAGGATGTGATCTGTTCTGGAGAATGTTCCATGTGCACTCGAGAAGAATGTGTATTCTGTTGCTTTGGGATGGAATGTTCTGAATACAACTGTGATGTCCGTCTGGTTCAGTGTGTCATTTAAAGCCTTTATTTCCTTGTTGATCTTTTGCTTGGATGATCTGTCCATTTCAGTGAGGAGGGTGTTAAAATCCCCTACTAATTATTGTATTATTGTCAATGTGTTTCTTTGATTTTGTTATTAATTGGCTTATATAATTGGCTGCTCCCAAGTTAGGGGCATAGATACTTAAAATTTTTAGAACTTCTTGTGGACAGACTCTTTGATTATGATATAGTGTCCTTCCTCATCTCTTATTATAGTCTTTGGCTTAAAATCTAATTTATCTGATGTCAGCATTGCCACCCAGCTTTCTTTTGATGTCCATTAGCGTGGTAAATTGTTTTCCGCCCCCTCACTTTAAATCTGGAGGTGTCTTTGGATCTAAAATGAGTTTCTTGTAGGCAGAATATTGATGGGTTTTGTCTTTTTTATCCATTCTGATACACTGTGTCTTTTGATTGGGGCATTTAGCCCATTTACATTCAGGGTAACTATTGAGAGATATGAATTTAGTGCCACTGTGTTGCCTGTAAGGTGACTATTACTGTATATTGTCTTTGTTCCTTTCTGTTCTACTACTTTTAGGATCTCTATTTGCTTAGAGGACCCCTTTCAATATTTCCTGTAGAGCTGCTTTGGTGTTTACAAATTCTTTTAGTTTTTGTTTGTCCTGGAAGCTTTTTATCTCTCCTTCTATTTTCAATGATAGCCTAGCTGGATTGGCTGCATGTTTTTCTCGTTTAGTGCTCTGAATATATCATGCCAGTTCTTGCTGGCCTGCTAGGTCTCTGTGCATAAGTCTGCTGCCAATCTAATATTTTTACCATTGTATGTTACAGACTTCTTGTCCTGAGTTGCTTTCAGGATTTTCTCTTTGTTAATAAGATGTGTAAATTTCACTATTAGATGATGGGGTGTGGACCTATTCTTATTGATTTTGAGGGGGGTTCTCTGTGCCTCCTGGATTTTGATGCTTGTTCCCTTTGCCATATTTGGGAAATTCTCTATAATAATTCTCTCCAATATACCTTCTGCTCTCTTTCTCTTTCTTCTTCTGGAATCCCAATTATTCTAATATTGTCTTGTCTTATGGTATCACTCATCTCTCAAATTCTCCCTCCATGGCCCAGTCATTGTTTGTCTCTCTTTTGCTCAGCTTCTTTATTCTCTGTCATTTGGTCTTCTATATCACTAATTCTCTCTTCTGCCTCATTTATCCAAGCAGTAAGAGCCTCCATTTTTGATTGCACCTCATTAATAGCTTTTTTAAATTTCAAATTGATTAGATTTTAGTTCTTTTATTTCTCCAGAGAGGGCTTTTATTTCTCCAGACAGAGTTTCTCTAATATCCTCCATGCCTTTTTTGAGGCCCAACTAGCACCTTGAGAATTGTCATTCTGAAGTCTAGATGTGACATATTACCAATGTCCGTATTGATTAGTTCCCTAGCTGTCAGTATTGCCTCTTGTTCTTTTTTTTTGTGTGGTGAGTTTTCCGCCTTGTCATTTTATCCAGATAAGATTATATGAATGAGAGAATAAAATACTAAAAGGGTGGCAAAAACCACAGAAAATATGTATGCTAACCAAATCAGAAGAGACCCCAAACTGGTTTTTTTATATGTATATGTAATTTATATGTAATAATTTATATTAATTTATATGTAATAATATGTATATGTAATAATTTATATGTAATAACACATATGTAATTGCATATGTATATGTAATTTTTAAATATATATATATGACTGATGAATAGAACAGAGCCAACCACTTGATTTTGGGTGTATTTTGGTCTCTTAGAAGAAACTACCTCCCCAAATATTAAAGCAAGAAAAACATATATATATACACAAAAATAAAGGTAAACATGAGGAAGGGATGGAATATGAGTGTAAAGATTAAAAAAAAATTCTAAAAAAGGAATTGATAAGTTGATTGGAAAAAGAAAGGAAAAAAAAAAACGGAAAAAAAAGAGGAGAGAATGTGCTCAGGCTGGAGAGTAGGACAAATCCATGTGATAGATTTAGGGTATATTTTGATCTATTAAAAGAAATTGTGCCCCAAAATTTTTAGAAAAAAAAAAAAAAAGAACCCTGTATGTATACAAAAATAAGATTAAATACAATGATGGATAAAATATGACTATGATAATGAAGGTTTAAAAAGACTTTTTAAAAGAAAGGTATTGTTAGGATAAACTAGTTAAAAACCATTAAATGAGGGGCACCTTGATGGCTCAGTGAGTTAAAGCCTCTGCCTTTGGCTCAGGTCATGATCCCAGGGTTCTGGGATCGAGTCCTGAATCAGGCTCTCTGCTCCTCAGGGAGCCTGCTTTCTCCTCTCTCTCTCTCTGCCTACTTGTGATCTCTGTCTCTCAAATAAATAAATAAAATCCTAAAAAAAAAAAAATCAAATGAGGAGAGAGGACAAGTTAAAAAAATTAGAATAAGAAAAAATAAATTAAAAAAATAATAATTTAACTTTGCAAGACAAAAGAATCATGGGGAGAAAGCCATGAATTCCATGTTTTGCTTTCCCCTCCTCTGGATTTCTGTTCTCCTTGATCAGTGAGCTTGGTCTTGGCTGGATGTTCTTGCTGATCTCCTGGGGGGCCAGTTGTAGTGACTCTCAAATGTCTTTGCCCTAGGCAGAATTGCACCCTCCTTGCTAGGGGCCAGGCTAGGAAATCTGCTCAAGTTTGCTCTCAGGAGTTTTTGTTCCCTGAATGCTTTCCATAGAGCTTTGGAGGATGGGAATGAAAATGGTGGCCTCCCAATTTCTGGCTCCTTAGGAGCTGAGAGCTCAGGGCCCTGCTCCTCAGTGAGACTCAGAGAAAAGGGGTCAATCACTCCCATCTCCATGGTCTCCAGCTGCACTCTGGGCTCACCTGGCCCGTGACTAAGCATTTCTGTCTCTGACGCATGCCCCCATTTGGAGTCTCCAAACCCAGCAGATTCCTGCCTCCAGAGGAGGAAGGTGAGTCTCCCTGGATCTGCCACTTGTGGGGTCCCTGCTCAAAAAGCAGTTGCTCAACTGTGCTGCAGATCATGGTTTAAAGTAACCCTGAGTTGAGAGCTCACTCCTCGGCTCTGTCTCTGTGGTCCTCTTCCCCGTTCTGATACCTGGGAGCTCTGCTACACTCAGACACCCCAAATCCTTCTGTGACCCCGTGGGACCTGAGACCATGCTGTCCTCAGGAGGGCTCCACCCCCGCTTAGCCTCTGGAGTGATGTCTCTCAGTGGAGCAGACTTCTGAAAGTTTGGATTTTGTGCTCTGCTGCTCCACTGCTTACTGGGAGCCGGCCCCTCCCCCCGCGGTCTATCTTCCCATCGCTTTGGATTCACTTCTCCGCACATCCTACCTCTCAGAAAGTGGTCAATTTTCTGTTCTTAGAATTGCTGCTCTTCTTCTCTTCGATCTCCTGTTGGGTTTGTAGGTATTTGGAATGGTTTGATAACTATCTGCTGAACTCCTGTGACCTGATGTCATTTCAGTCCACTACTCCTCTGTCATCTTCGAGTTTATCCTTCTTATGGTTTGTTGAACTCCCTGGATGTGTGGATTTATGGTTTTCATCATGTGGGAAGTTTTCAGACATTAATTTTTCAAATATTTTTTCTCTTTCATTCTCTCTCTGTTCTTCTGGTACTGATTATATGTGTTTTGGTTTACTTAATAGTGTCTCAAATTTCTCTGATGCTCTGTTCATTTTTCTTCACTCTTTTTTCTGTCTGTCCTATGGATTATGTAATTTCTATTGATGATTTGATTTTTGAGTTCTCTACTTCTTTCTTCTGCCAGTTCAAATTTCCTATTTATCCTGTCTAGTGAACCTTAACATTTCAGTTAACTCATTTTTCAACTCCAGAATTTCCATTTGGTTCTTTTCATAACTGCTATCTCTTCATAAGCTTTTTATCAAATACATTAATTGATGTAACATTGTCATCACTCTACTACTAAAATCCTGGTTTCCTTTAGTTCTTTAAACATATTTTTAATGGCTTTGTTGAAGTCTGTCTGACAAGTCTGACATGTGGCCAATCTTCCAGGCAGTTCTGTTGCCTTTCTTCTGGTATGATGGTCACACTTTCCTGTTTATTTTGTATGTCTCATTTTTTTTTGGAAACAGAATATTTTAGATCACATATTATAGCAAATTTGGGTACTGGTTTCATCTCTCCCCTCCTCTGGGGCTTGTTGTTATTAGTTTGTTTCCCTGTTTAGGGACTGGTTAGATTACTTTAGTGAAGTCTGTTTCCCACCTCTATCCTCCACCCTGCTAAACACACACAGTGAAGCCTCTGATGTTGTTCCTCAGGGGTCCATCCTTGGATATGTTCACAGTCACTCTGGGAGGACAGTGGTTTTGGTGTGGATCTCTGTCTAGTTATGTGCCCACATCCATCTGTGTAGCTCCACTAACTGCTGGTTGCTTGCTCTATTGTTTGTAATGATGCTCTGGGGAGAAAATTGCTTCACACTAATCCAATCAAATTCAGGCTCCTTTGGAGGGACAGTTCCTGACATCAATTTTTGAGGTTTATTCAGACTCCAGGAAAGCTCTTCCACCTGTCTCTTTGCTTATTTTCCTCCAACAGCTCTTTGGTTTACTGTTTTGTCTATATCTTTCATGGATCTATCAATCTCCTCCCAACTGTCTTTCACCAAAACCTCTACTGTTTTTTTTTGAAAGCACGCTTAGGCTTGAACTTCATATTCTGTTGCAAATGAAGTTGGTCCCTTTGGGGAAAGATCTTGAGCTTTCTGTTCTATGGCCTGTTTTTTTCTCCCTGCCAAAATTTCTGAGCCACAGCTCTGGTGCTGAGGAAATGAGCAATAGCTCACTTCTCCCTAAGTGAAACCCCTGCTTAAAGAACTTGAACTTGGTGGATGTGGGGGCAGTAGCCCAGGTGTCCTTGGCTTGTCTCCCTTGGCATAGTATCCCTGCCCTATGAGCTGAGGCAAGGGCAGTTGGGACCTCAGTGTTCTACTGTGTCAAAGGTAGAGAATTTGTCCCCTGAGTGGGAGCGAGTGGAAGAATGGAGTCCCCTCCTCTTGACTGCACTTGCCCAGAAGTTTGCCTCAGCAAAGTTAGGGGTGGCATGAGAAATGCTAATGTCTTGTCCCTCCCAGGAAAATGGCCTTCAGTGGTAAGCCAAGGGAATTCAGAACATTGTATTCTTGACTATACTAGTCTGGAGCAGAGTTTCCATCTCACTGAGCTGGAACTAAGGAGGGAGGCTATGGATGTTGGTTCAAATACCACAGGCTCTTGCAGTTTTATGGAGTTTTAGTAAATATTGTTGAGTAAATGTTTCCTCATTTGCTATATGCCCATAGGGCCATTTCCATTTTTTGGCATGCCCCTAGGGTTAAGCATTTCATTTCATTTATTAGCTTATTTTTAAATTTTATTTTTTCAGTGTTCCAAGATTCATTGTTTATGCACCACACCCAGTGCTCCATGCAATATGTGCCTCCTTAATACCCACCACCAGGTTCACCTAACCCCCCACCTCCCTCCCCTCCAAAACCCTCAATCTGTTTCTCTGAGTCCACAGTCTCTAGTGAGGTTAAGCATTTTTAAACAGTTACTTTAGAAATAATTTCATTAGTTTTGCTGAGGAGTGACTCTGAGTTGCACACTGTTATGCCAGAAGTGGAAACAGGAAAGGGAAACTTTGATCCAATATAGATCAGCATTGTCTTTAGCAGAGTGCTTTAGGTGTCTATGGTTGCTAGTGGAAGACCTAAGATCTATTTGTAATAATAATAATAATAATAATAATAGTAATTTCTTAGGCTAGTATTCCAGAAGCAAGACCAACATGGAAATTTCTGTAGGTGGTTTGTTGAGGGAGTCCTCAGAACAAAGCATTTAGAGAAGTGGTGACACAGGGATACGTAAGTCTGCAGGCATCTCTTGGGGGAGGTGGCATGGGCCTATAGCAACCAATACCCATTGCATCTAGGGATGGATACTCTGTCCTCATAAAGAGATCAGAAGTGGAGTTCAACAGAGGTCAAGAGTTCAAGAAGTAAGAAGAGACAAATGAAAGGAGAATAAAAGAAAGAAAATAGAGAAAAGAATGAAAAAAAGCAAAAAGCAGGGGAGGGCATGGGACTGCCAGGGCAGGACTAACAATGTTCCCAGTGGTCATTCAGGAATACAAAGGCCCTTGGCTTTGGCTTAAGCCTTCTGAGGTCAGCCTTGTCAGAGCCCAACAATGTTGTCATCTCTTAGTTAATGTCATCCAAGGAGTGAGAATTTGGGGAGCATTGCCCAGGGACCCATTTCCTACTCAATATGCTCAAATTATTTGGTTTAGCAAGGAGTAGAGCTATTTCCCTAAAGCAAGAGCCCCTCACAGCAAATATTTTCCTTGAGGTTAATTGGCAACAGAGAGACTTCAAGTGGTACTACCTGCCCCCGAAGCCCCATTATGGTTCAAGTGCTACATAGTTAGGTACTATATGAACATCAACTCAAATAGGACATGGCAGTAACCTCTTCAGAAGAAGATATATTTTTGTAAATAGAGTATGCATGCCCCCGGTCTCTCTTTGATAAGTGACAGTGTGATATTCTTAAGAACAAAGTGGAGGAGGATTTGCATACTGAACCTACTCATTGTTAGGTGTGATAAAAGCTTTCTTTTTTCACTGAAGATGCTTAATGAAGTAGATTATAGAGACTATTTCAAAACCTTTGCTTTTAAGGTTAGGTTAAAGAGAAATTGCTACCCAGTAAGAAATTCCAATGAAATGTTAAGTTAGGTACCTAACTAAACCCCATATATGCCAGGGAACATGGAGTGGGGAGCTAGAAATCACTTTTTTTGTCTCGTTAATTTAAAATACATTAACAGATAAGTAACCCTCTCAACAGCACTCATGACTCCAAATGGTGTGCCATTCCAATACCACAGACATATTTAAAAGTGGTGATTTTATCCCCAAACCATACCTCTCCTATTCTCCTAAAGCAGAAGTTATAATTTCAGACCCAGAGAAACCAGTGCAATCTGACAAGTTAATAACTTCAAGAACAAAATCATGAAGACCTCAGTGACATATGAATTTTGGGGGAAGTTATAACAAAGACATTTGGGAGAAATTTAGTTATATTTAAATGGACTACTTTCTAAAGTTTCCTCTAACGTCTGCTTTTTCAATGCCAGCCAAGATTGGTAGTATAATTGAATCAGATTTTTAATCTTGGGTTTCACATTGTTTAAATTTGTCATGCCAGAATATTTGCTTAGCAGATGGCATTTCAATTTTTCTTTTTAACGTTTCTTACAGCAGTTTCTAGGAGAATTTAAAACTAAATTGTTCTTAGGAAATGATTCCTTATCTCTTCTCATTGGAAATAAATTCAGTACTCACAGCTGGATTAAGCAGAACACATGAAGCAATGGAACTAATGATTGGTATCTGTTGCTAGATGACCAATACTGATGTTTAATTTCTTACAAAATCAGACTGATCTGTAATTCACTATTATTTTTGTTATCATTTTGATTTTATGATGCAACAACGGAACAGCACTTTAAGACAATGACAATGTGTTAAAACAATAATCTACACATCAGTTTTTAGTATTTCTATGTTTTCTCTCAGACGTATTCCATTTGCATTGGATTTTTATCTTCGATTGCCTTCTGTTCCCCTCAGTGCCCATAACTCCAAAGTCAACTGCAAATGCAGGGGATAAGACTGTCTCCATGCTTTCAGTCTAATCTCTCCTCTTGCTAATCCTTGATATTCTAAAAGTGTCAGTGGTTGATAATAGCTTAATATTTGCTAAAATCAACAAGGTCATTAAACATCTACTATGTCCTGGATGGAGTATATGCTTATGCTTTATCTCATACACACAGACACACACACAGACACACACAGACACACACACACACACACACACACACACACCCCAGGCAGTCCCTTTTCATGGTAGACTGAGATGTAACAAAGACCCTGTGATTTTGAATAAATCAAATATTATTATCTTTCTGATTACAGTATGTTTTTAGATAGGAAGCATAATATACATTATATAATACTTTTTTCAAAGTCTACTGACACTGATGAATGAATAAATATGCAATTATTGCCTTGCAGAGAACTGAAAAGGGATAGATCCCACTTTAGACAAAGTATTCACAGAGGGGACAGAAACCCAGGATTAGAAAACAGATTGATTATGGGTGGGTATTCATTCTAAGCAAGGATACTTTACAGGATTCTTTTAAAGTGTAAACTCTGATTTAAACATTATTTTTAATATTGTTTTTAAAAATTCAATTTGTACACTAAGCTTAGGGGTATACCTGTTACCATTATAGCTACATAGATTTTAAATTTAGAAACACTGTATTTGATTCTTTTGGAACATTGGGTGTAGAGAAGAAGAAAGCAGAGGTAACTAGTATTTATTTACTATTCAATTTTTTTCAGGTTTTTTGCTAAATGTTCTCTCTTTATTCCATTCAGCATCAGAACAGTTTTTAAAGTGAGTGTTCCTATCCTTATTTTGTGGATCAGGAACAGAGTCCCACAAATTACTGTGATTATGCAGCTAACAACAACTGGAAAGAAGTTTACAATCCAGTTCCATTGGACTCCAAAGTGCATGCTTCCTTTTTTTTTTTAAACCATTTTATAAACCATAAAAAAACCCCAAACAAACCAAAAAACCCCTTTGACTTTGAAAGGATGTAGTAAGTATTTTTTTATTACAAAGACCCAGACTGTTATACTCCAACTACATGTAAAATAACTTTTCTAGTTAGCTAGCTTTAAGCCCTTGCAAATTGTGGGTTTAGCCTCTTGAAAAATACCGAAAATTTACCATGCATGAAGAAAACAATACATTGGACCAATTATAGCCTACTGGCATATTAAACGCTCAGTTTTTATGAGTAAGCCATGCCAAATATAGGATCATTTTAGCTGTTGAAATCTGTCTTTATGTAAATAGATATCTGCTCTCGTTGGTGCCATCCCCAGCAATACAGATGGGCTATTTGCTGCCTGGTGCCAGTCTGCAGAAAGATCTCAGAGTACCACAGATTGGTCTGCTGTTTGAGTTGGAACTGAACCAACCAGCATATGATGACTCCAGTCATCTCTTATGACAGTCAGTTCTCTCCATTAGCATTTATTTTTGCTCTGGGGATTCAGCCCTCACACAAAGGGTGGGTCCCTGACAGCATCTGGTTTCTCCTTTCCATGTCACCAGCTTTGGGTATTTTATTAATTACAGTGCAAGCTGGCATCATTTACAAGTTTTAACTACTTTTCAATGCCATCAGTGTCCATAACTCTTTGTTCTTTCTTTATCAAGAGATCCCAGGATTAAAAATCTTTAGGTCATTATGATGTTGTAGTTTATCTCATTCTTGGTATGGAGTGAGCCCTGCCAATCTCTCAGAATGTGATAACAACTGCTGTGTGATGAAGCATTTTTCTTGTATGATTTTATTCTATAGTGACTTTCCTTTAATCCACCCTGCATTCCTGGAACTCCCTCTATTGCTTCTCTCTAACTTGCAATTCTTTTTTTTTTTTTAAGATTTTATTTATTTATTGGACAGACAGAGATCACAAGTAGGCAGAAAGGCAGGCAGGGGGTAGGGAAGCAGGCTCCCTGCTGAACAGAGAGGCCATGCAGGGCTCAATTCCAGGACCCTGAGATCATGACCTGAGCCAAAAGCAGAGGCTTAATCCACTGAGCTACCCAGGCGCCCCTCGATTCTTTTTCAAAGTAATAGATGTCACATCAGTGTCACTTCAGAGTTTTCATACGTCCATATTCAAGTAATGCTCCTTGCTCCCCTTTTACCACAATGTGAATATGGACCACAGGGTTAGTCAAGCAACTAAGGAACCTAGCCTCTGAAATGACCAGTTTATCCTTTCCCCCACCTGCTCTACCTCCAGGGAAAAGCCTGGAAAAATTCTCATGAGACGTATGATAGTTCTGAAATGGAACAGGCATGACATGAATTACTGTGAATGAATCCTACACGTTAAAGAAAAGCAGCAGAGGGGGTGCCTGGGTGGCTCAGTCGGTTGAGTGTCTGCCTTCAGCTCAGGTCATAATCCCAGGGGCCTGGGATAGAGCCACGTATCAGGCTCCCTGCTCAGTGGGGAGTCTCCTTCTCCCTCTCCTCCCCACTCCTGTTCTCTCTCACTATCTGTTTCTTTCTCTCTCTCTCTGTCAAATAAAATCTTAAAAAAAAAAAAAAAAGCAGCAGAGCATCCAGGGCCATCCTGGTGTGGCAACAGGACAGAGCCCCGCCTCAGAGCCTGTGGAATCTGGAAGCCCTGGGAGACACAGAGGATGACAGAACTTTGGGGGACACCTCAGATCCCAGCACGTATGCTGCCCTCTCTCATGTAAGCAACTGTATTTTGGGTGGTGAGGTGCAGTCACTAGGACATATCTATTCCTTGTGTGACTCCTTTGTTCATTCAACAAATACTTATTACTTGCCCACTGTGTGCCCGGAGCTAGGTATACAGCTTAAACTCTTTTTCTTGGCATCACGGTGGTCTTTCCCCTTCTCTCTCCACCCATCAGCAAGGTATCATTAAATATTTGCCAAGCATTTGTGTTGTGCTCAGCACTGTGGTGGTTATTGACATACGTATCTGTCATCAACATCTTACTCTTGAATGGTAGATGCTAATATTCCCATTTTATAACTGAGGAAACTGAGACTCAGAAAAAAACTAGTTGATCTTTCAAAGTCCAAGATGGAGCCCAGATGCTGTGGCCCCCAGTTCTGTTGGCTGCCAAATTCAGCTATGTTACATGTTATTTCTCCTTAGGTGGTGGAAAACCCTCCTGAAGAGAGAATTAAAGTGCCTGACATGCCAGACCAACAGCTTCCCACAGTGCTTTGGAGCACTTCCAGCTGTTGTCCAAGCAGGGCTAAGGTTGGGCTTCCTTCCCTCTCCAGGGTTTTGGCGACAGAAGGTTCTTTTTCTCTTGTGTCTCTTGACAAATGCTGTCTAGTTATCTAGAAGCAGATTCAACTTTTTTTTTCTCTTTGTAGTTTTTTTCACCTGTGTGAGAAAATTTGTTCCCACTTGTCTTTCCTTTCCCTAAAATGCACTTAGCCTTCTTTAATATGAGATTTAAGTTTTTCTGTCATTACCTAGATCCATGGAATGCCTTTTTTCCCTGTTCCATGTGCATGCATTCAATTATCAATTTTCCTAGAAACTTCTGCATGGTTGAGTCAAGTCTGGCCTTTTCACTTAAGAACAATTACTATTGGGCAAGTTACCTAACTGAGTATGGGCCTCTGTTTCCTCATTTGTAAAAGGCAATAGTACCTACCTCATAGGATTGTTATAAGACCAAATAAAAAATACAATACTTCGTATGGTGACTAGAACTTAAGATATTAATAGATGTTAACTCATCAGTATTGAGATTTGGTAGAGCTTGTCAATTACTTCCATTGGAATAGGTTCATGTGAGGGGATAGGATGTGGAATAGACCCACCCACTGGGGAGCTGGGCTTTGATGCTTATGCTCAGCTGGAGGTTTAGGTTATCAGGTTAAGTATGCTTTCCAAAGACTACAGTCAGGTTCAACTAGGCTAATAGTTGGCAACAGAATTGACAGTGAAGTAGCAGGGAGTTCTGGCAATGGAGCCAGGGACAGCAATGAAGACTTGAGAAGATTTGTCAAGGGCTATGAAGGCTCAACTGCGTTGGCTGATTGCTAGGACAGGCCTTCAGACCTTCAGACAAGATCTTCAGAAGAAGTCCTGGAAAGGAAAAGGAATCTAGGCAAGGAATAAAGGTGGGCAGAAGCCAGCTGCAAGTGAAGGCGGTAGATGCCCAAACTGGGAATTCGGTGAAGGCCCAGATATTGGAAGTGGGGCCCAGGGCCAGAGTTAGATTCAGAACAAAGGGAACAATGTGCAGCTCTGGGATGCGGGGCCTGAGTGGTCCTAGGGCAGGCCTGAGGGATCCAGGCAGCCAAGGAGAACCTGCATTCAGATCTTGTCATTCTGGGTGGGGAGAAATATAGAGCTGAGGAACCAAGATGAGCCGGATCCTTTATACAGTTATTTTATGAGTCTTCATTAGATTTATAAACTCTGATAATTTAGATAGCTCTGGGTAGGGGTTTCTAGATGTGGCACTTAATTAATACCTTATTCTGCTGCACTGTGAAGGGTTGTAGAGAAAATGAAATATAGACCTGAAGGTGATTTTTACATTTTTTAAAAGCTTTTAAAATGTAAGGTATTGTGGCCATTATTTATAATCATACATTTTCATGATAGCAATGCAGTTTTCCATTAACATTTTTTTTCATGACTTAGCCTAAATAATATTTCCATTAAAGTAAGTACAACCAGTATATTGAATAAACATGGTTTGAGGAATGGAATAAGAAAAGCAATTTTATTTTTGCCTCCTACTGTCACTATGAAGTGTATTCAGTAAGAGAAATGCTTTTCCTGATGCTGGGTAAAAGCTCAAGGGGGCTTAATGACAGAAAGTCCCATGGTTGCTTTAACTTTCAAAACAGAGCTTGATTCAGAAATTAGCATGTCTAGTCCAAGTTTTAGCTTTCATTTAAAGGTAAGACTTCCAAGCAGAGAAAGTCAATTATCAGATGGTCTCACTTATTTGTGGAACATAAGCAATAGCACGGAGAACAGAGGGAGAGGGAAGGGAAAAATGAAGGGGGAGAAATCAGAGGGGGAGAGGAACCATGAGAGACTGTGGGCTCCTGGGAAACAAACTGAGGGGCTTAGAGGGGATGGGGCTGGGGGGAGGGTTAGCCCGGTGATGGGTATTAAGGAGGGCATGGATTGCATGGAGCACTGGGTGTTATACACAAACAATGAGTCATGGAACACTACCTCAAAAACTAATGATGTCCTGTATGGTGACTAACATAACACAGTTAAAAAAAAAAAAAAAAGAAAGAAAGAAAGGTAAGTCTTTCTTCCCCTCCCCTCCCTCTCCTACCCTGAGCTGCTTCCTAGCAGCCTCGGCAGGGAGGGAGTAGGCGACTTCTTCCACCGGAGCAGCCTCAGGTCTCCCCTGAACATTACACTATAAAGCAGAGCTCAGGGAGGGACAAGGGAAAGGCATTTCATTCTACCTTTTCCCTTTTTGGGTGGCTAATGTTTAAAGCTGGCTTTTTCTCTCTGAGACCAGGATGAATTTCTTGGACAGCTCACCTGAAGGGCTCCTCTGACCTCAACTCCTACAGGGAGCAAGTCTCCTCATTCTGCTGGTGACAGGCACTCCTCCTTAGCTTCCAGACTTCCAGCAGTCCAGCCTGAGCCCAGACTCTGTGTGGACCCCTTGCTCTCTGGCCAAAGCTGTCACTGAGCAGGTAAGATCCCTTTAAAAACAATTAGAAGATGAGCTCTCATTCTCTGTTAATGACTCAACAGTGGCAAATCTCGTGGCTGGCATCCCACCATAGTGCTCAGACTTGGGTCACACTGTAGCCCCGAGGACATGGGTTATGTCTCCCAGGGACTTCATAAATATTTCCTCACCTCATTTGAAGAAGGACAAAATTCTTTTCAGTAGGTGAAATTTCTTTATGACTCCCCATTTCCAGGCTACTCTCAAATGTTTTATATCATCCAATTAGGTGAGGGGTATTTATTTATTTATTTAAAATATGTATTTATTTATTTTAGAGAGAGAGAGAGAGAGAGCGCAAGCCGGGGGAGGGGCAGAGGGAGAGGGAGAATCCTTAGACAGACTCTCCTCTGGGTGGGGAGCTGGACACAAAGCTTGATCCTAGGACCCTGAGATCATGAACTGAGCTGAAATCAAGAATTGGATGCTTAACTGACTGAGCTACTCAGGAGCCCCTAGGTGAAGAGTTTTAGAAGTACTGGTTCTTATAATTTTATTTGTAAATGTATATATGGTCTGATATCTCTTTTTGGGGTAAATATTGATTGAAACAGATGTTTAAGTAACAATTACTTCACCTTCCTGCCAGCCCTCACCCACTGCCTTGTTAAAGACTCTGTGGCATCCATTAATAGCTACTTCAAGGTACTTTGGGCTTTCAGCTGTGTTCTTGGTGCCCACTGCCCAGTCCCTAAGCCACTCCCACATTTTAAGATTTTTGTTGTGGCAGCACCCCACTTCCAGATACCAAGATTGACAGTAGTTGTCTACTTTGTAGGAAATTACCCCCAAACACAACAGCTTTAAACAACAAATATTGATTATCTCTCAGTTTCCGAGGAAAGCCTAGAGCTTAGCTTGTAGTTCTGTTCCAAGATGTCTCATATGGTTGTAGTGGATTGTCAGCTGGACTACAGGCTACGGAGGCTTGGTTGGGTTTCCATTTCGAAGCTCATTCACCTGGCTGTTGCTCCTCACATGGGCCTCTTTCCCCAGGGCTGTTTTGACATGGTTTCTCCCTGAGTCAGTGATCCAGGACAGAAGCAGCACATTTTCACTGAAGAAGCTGTAGACTTTTTACACCCTCATCTCAGAACTGAATACCATCGCTGAACTGAATACATCACATCTGTTCTATCCCAATCATTGGCAATGAGTCATTAAGACTAAACTACACTCAAGGGGAAGGGAATTAAGCTTTACCTCTTGGAGGAGGTCAATGAACTTGTGGGTATACATTCAAAACCAAGCAGGCACATGCTGACTGAGGAAGATAGATTTAACCTCTGTTTCCCAGTTATTTGAGTTTAAGATATAAAATATCTTAACCCCACCCTTAAAAAAGACTTAACTAATATTAGTTATATGAAGGCATTAGAGGAATTGGTCATTAAATTTCACAATCTAGCTTAGACAAAGAATAAAGGAAAAAGAAATCTTGCATGCATGGCTGACATCAATGAATTGAGCATATTCTTGCATCAGAAGTGAAAATGGTCAGTTCCTACTTCTGGCTTTATCTTGCGGGTTCTTTCTTTCATATTTGCGGTTAAATAATATGTAGTCAAAGGGTTTTCATCACTTACCTTGTCATTATTAATACTTCCTCTTTGTTGACTTCCAGTTAGCTTTGAACAATGTATTAAACTTGAATAAGACTTATATAGAGAAAATCCATGAATTTGAAGATATAAAAAAGTCATTTGAAAGCTGCAGTTAAATATTACAGACATGGTGTAGACATGGCATATTTGTTCATTCCTTATAGAGGTACAGAGTTATTACAGAACTTTGCCAATTGTAATTTTCATTAATATTTTTTATTTTTCTACATAGATTCCAGGCAAGGTAGTGTTAATCCAGTAAGTAGGTAATGTTTAATGGTCATAAAAGGTTGGAATAGTGCTAGAACAGTTCTGCTGTCATCCACTGCTCTAGTAGGAACTGGAGTTCACTAGGAAAATTGAGGGAGTCTTCCCTAATATATCTACGTGGGCTGTTTAAATTGAGTAGTTAACATCAAGTCCTAAGAAAAGGAAGAGGTCTATTTATTAAGTAGTGTCGACAGACAGGAAAAGTAGTCACTGATAACCCATTTTTCTTAATTTTTCCCTCAGTGCAAAAAGTGTGCAGGATTTGAAATGGTTGCAGCTAGTGATGAAGGTGAAGTTAATATTTCTCTTATTTAGAGTGCTTGATGGCCATAGATCTCAATGCCTTGGAATCAGCGATTCCGCTCTTCTCAGCGCCCTCTTGTGGTCACAGTTTTGAACTTCTCTTACAGAATTTCTCCCCAGCTCCTCGCAGATCTTTCTTTCAGTTATGTCAGAAATAGAAGATTATTTCCCACTGATTACTGACTCCTAGAATCAACTCATTAGAAGTGGGAACTTAATTATTATGAATTCGCATGCTTTATGTGTTTCAATACTTACAGGAATCAAGACACGTTGTTATGTACTGACTGGTTGGATTGTTATTTTTGTTCTTTTGTATAAGGAGCCCATAAAAGAATTCAAGGTTTATTCTCCTTTCTTTTTTCTCCTCAATGCATGATAATTATAAGCAGGGATTTAAGAAATCACTATATATGTATCTTGACAAAAATAATAATCTTATGGGAAATAATAACATTAACAAAAATCACAATAATTTTCATGAATCATTCCATTATCATGATATTTGGGGGTATACAGGACAACCTACAGATATCAGGAGTAAATAATGTCATTAGAAAATTAAAGCTCTCTGATGGTGATTTGTAATAGTAATGAAAGAGGAATCTCTTAAGCATCAAACTTAAAAGTGTGTAATGCCCTCATTTACCAATGTTTCTGTGATTATCATAGCAGATGCTACATATCATCATTGATATTTTGTCAAATAAAAAAATCTTTATCACCTCACAAGTTCCACTGAAGAACTATAATAAATAAAAATACAGGAATACTTTTTTCAATATTTCCCCATATTTTTCCATATTTCCAGTTTTTTAATCAGAAAAACTAGAATTTAGTATGACTTAACTCAGAAAAATGAACAAAGTACAAATGTTCAGCTCAATAAACTATCACAAAGTCAACTCAGCTGTGTAATTACCACCCAGGCCAAAAGACAAGGTATTATCTTCATTCGTCTCTCAATCAATGCCTCCTTCCTTCTTTTCCAGGAATATACTTCTAGCACGATTTTGGTGGTTTGACAACTTTGTATGAAAGGAATCACAAAGCATGTGCTCTTTTTAAATTTTATTTTGTTTATTTGTTTGTCAGAGAGAGAGAGAGAGAGAGTGCACAAGCAGGGGGAGCAGCAGGCAGAGGGAGAATCAGGCTCCCCACGGAGCAGAGAGCCTGATGTAGGACTTGATCCTAGGACCCTGGGATCATGACCTGAGCCGAAAGCAGCCACTTAAGCAAATGAGCCACCTAGACATTCCTCACAGCATGTATTCTTTAGTGTTTGGCTTCTTTTGCTCAACACTGTATTTGTAGGAGTCATCTATATTGGGATAAGCTACTGTTCTTCTATTTTATTTATTTATTTTAAATTTATTTTTAAAAGATTTTATCTGTTTATTTGAGAGTGAGTGAGTGAGCAAGTGAGAGAGAACACAAGCTGGGGGATGGGGCTGAGGGAGAGGCAGAGGGAGAGAGATAAGCAGACTCCTTGCTGAGCCAAGTCAGGGAGCCAACTCAGGACTCAAGCCCAAGACCCTGGGATCATGATCTGAGCAAACAGCAGATGACTAACTGACTGAGCCACCCAGGCACCCCTAGCTCTTCCATTTTAATTTTATATAGTACTCATTTTATAAAAAAATATATATACTAAACAGTTATTAATTTCATATTAGTAGACATTTGAATTATTTCCAGTTTAGGTTAGTAGAAACAAGGCTGTGATGAATGCTCTTGAGCATGTCTTCTGGAGCCCATATGTATGCATTTCCATTGGCTATGAAGCTGGGGGCAGATTGCTGGGCAGGGCTGGCTTTATGGGCATGCAATTTGTCCAGTCCCAGTGGGCCCCATGCTCACAAGGATGATGCACTTGGTTTAAGGCTCCGCTGTTACTGTCCTGAAATTCTTTCATTCATGATTTTATTTGGGTCCTTTCTCTTTTCTTTTTGATAAGTCTGGCCAGGGGTTTATCAATCTTATTAATTCTTTCAAAGAACCAGCTCCTAGTTTCGTTGATTTGTTCTATTGTATTTTTTGGTTTCTATTTCGTTGATTTCTGCTCTGATCTTTATGATTTCTCTTCTCCTGCTGGGTTTAGGCTTTCTTTCTTGTTCTTTCTCCAGCTCCTTTAGATGTAGGGTTAAGTTGTGTATTTGAGACCTTTCTTGTTTCTTGAGAAAGGCTTGTACCGCTATATATTTTCCTCTCAGGACTGCCTTTGCTGTGTC
>PISX010012434.1:0-60754 GCA_004024625.1 Mellivora capensis | reverse complement strand
CTTTTGGGACTTCATCAAGATCAAAAGCTTCTGCACAGCAAAGGAGACAGTCAACAAAACAAAGAGGCAACCCACGGAATGGGAGAAGATATTTGCAAATGACAGTACAGACAAAAGGTTGATATCCAGGATCTATAAAGAACTTCTCAAACTCAACACATGCAAAACAGATAATCACATCAAAAAATGGGCAGAAGGTTTTTTTTTTAAATTGTGGTAAAATATACATAACATGAGATTTATTATTTTAACAATTTTTTAAAAGATTTTTTATTTATTTTCTTTGACAGAGATCACAAGTAGGCAGAGAGGCAGGCAGAGAGAGAGAGAGGAGGAAGCAGGCTCCCCGCCGAGCAGAGAGCCCGACTCGGGGCTCGATCTCAGCAACCATGACCAACATCCTCCAGGAATTTTCATCTTCCGAAACTAAAACTTTGTGTCCATTAAACACCAACTCAGGGCACCTGGGTGGCTCGGCAATTAAGTGTCTGACTCTTGATTTCAGCTCAGGTTGTGTTCTCAGGGTTTTGAGATCGAGCCCCATTGTCAGGCTCTGTGCTCAGTGAGGAGTCAGCTTGGGATTCTCTTTCTTCCTCTGTCCCTCCCCCTTCTCTAAAATAATAAATAAATTAATTTTAAAAAAAAACCACCAACTTCCCTTTCCCCCCTTCCCTCAGCTCCTGGTAACCACCATTCCACTGTCCACCTCTATGATTTGATTACTCTAAGTATCTTCTGTAAGTGTAATACACTATTTGTCCTTTTGTGACTGGCTTATTTCACTTAGTATAATGTCCATGTATAACATGTGTCAGAATCTGCTTCCCTTTTAAGGTTGAATAATATTCCATTGTGTCAGTGAAATATGGTAAGAAAAGCATGGAACAGGACCTCAGGAAACCTGGGTCTTAGATCCAGCTTTGCCCCTAGTGACCTTGGACAGATGGCTCCTGCTGAAGTGGGTTCGAGGAGCCCCTGCATAAGACCCGGCTGGGCTACCTGGGAGGGTCACAGATTCCTGGACTCTGTCTCTAAGGGTGGGGATGCGAGAATCTGTATCTCTAAAAAAAGCTCCAGGTATTTTCATATATTCCAGTTTGAGAACCACTGCTCTGGGCCTCATTCTCTCACCTAGGCTAGATTAGATTTTTCAAACCGAGCTACACCCTTGCTCAGAAGAATTCCAGGGTTTGGTAGAGGGACAACAGGGACTCCCAGGTAGATGGGTGTGAGGCCAAGAGCAAAGGAGAAATTTAAAGGCAGGATTTGGGGTCCCCATCCCTTCTTGTGCCTCTGAGAGTCTACAGACTCTTTATCTCTTGTGCCTCTAAGAGTCTACAGAATTCTTAAAAACAAATTTAAAAATCAGTAAAATCTATATTAAAAACCACTTCTAGGGAAACTACATGAATCTCAAAATTACTACATTTTTTTTTAATGATCACTGGGCCTTAAACATGATTGTTTTACAAACTTAATTGGTTTTGGATTCTCTTGTTTGCTATTTAACATAAGGTTGCTTTAATTTAATTTTAAGCTCTGGCGAAAGGTTTCCATAGAGATTTGGATGTTTTTCCTGCCAAGCTGCCAACAGGCCATTTCCGTAAAATTTTTTTTAAAGATTTTATTTCTTTATTTGACAGAGAGAGATACAGCGAGAAAGGGAACACAAGCAAGGGTAGTGGAAGAGGGAGAAGCAGGTTTCCCACTGAGCAGGGAGCCTGATGTAGGGTTTGATCCCAGGACCCTGGGATCATGACCTGAGTCGAAGGCAGATGTTTAACTACTGAGCCACCCAGGTGCCCCCATTTCTGTAAATTTAGTACTACATGGGTACTATAGAATGCACATTTCAGTCCATATGTCATAACTAATCTCCATATTTCTAATTTTTAATTATAAATCATGATCAGAGATCTTTGGGCAAAGTCGATGTTTGACTCCTACTCTCATCTTGGCTTCACCTCGGCCTCCTTTGCTCTCAGACAAGTCCCTTAACCTTCTTGTAGGGGACCCCTTTCTCTTGAAACTTCCTTCCTTTCCCAGACCCCCTTATCATCGCTACAGGTTCAGGAGAATGGGCATTTGTGCAATGCAATTGCCACCCTGCCCTGTTGCTGAAGTCACTCCCTGACCTGACTCAGCTGGCATCAGAGCACCTCCTTTGCAGGCCCGTGCCTGGATCCAAGGACAGTCTGTCAGCCCCCTCATGTGGCTGGGCCTGTGACTGTTGACCTTGGAGCCATGGGCGGCCATCTTGGCCAAATGGACTGGGTATCAAAAATGCATAATGAGGAGAAGAATGAGCTGCAAGTGTGGAAAGAAGCAGAAACAAAAGCCTCCAAGGCTTTGTAATGACTGACTCTGTGCTTTGGGTTCCATGGGACACCCCTGCTCTGTTATAAGTTCCTTTCTGCATGGGGCACCTGGGTGGCTCCACTGGTTAAGCATTTGACTCTTGGTTTTGGCTCAGGTCATGAAATCAGGCTTGTAAGAACAAGCCCCATATCGGGCTCCACACCCGACATCGGGCTCTGTGCTCAGTGTGGAGTCTGCTTGAGATTCTTTCCTTCTCCCTCTCCCTCCCTCTCTGTTCCTCCTCCTCTACTCTCCACTCCCACACTCTTTCAAATAAATAAATAAATAAAATCTTTTAAAAAATTTCCCTTCTGCTTCTTTTGTTTAAGCTAACTAAGGATGGTTTCTGCCACTTGCAACTGTATAATTAACTGTAAAATATGAATCCAATACAATCCATAGTATTATAAGAATCAATTGAGATATTTGTATGAGCATGACATAGAAGTATTAATTCTAATTTCTATTATGGTATCATTATTATTATCTGAGTCTCCCTTTTCCTCTTTGGATTAAAAAATATTGTATTTGTTGGTAAGACTCAATATCCCAAAGTTATTCTTTTATTTGAAATAAGGCACTGAAGGCAGGAGGAATTTTCAAATGCAAAGAAGAGGGTGGGGAGCTTGAAATGCAAATATTTTCAAGTAAGAGTCACACACTTGAAAAAAATAATTGAGCATTTTATGTGTTTCAGGAAAGGGCCAGAAATATTCATTCACTGCTTTCTTGCCTGCCCTGAGTCAGGGGCTGGGGACCCATGTGTTTCAGGCCCCAAAGGAGCCTATGGGCAAGCTGAGGGTCAGGCAGCAAGGCTAAAGTTAGGCTGTGTTCTGGGTGCTAGAATGGGAGGAAGGACAGGAGAGGTCCACAGAGGAAGGCATCTGACCCAAGTCAGGAAGACGTCCAGGAGGCAATGATACTTAAATGAAAAAATGAAGAGGATAGTTAGAAATTAGAAAGAGGAAGGAGAGTTGTAGAAGACAGAACAGCTTGCTCAACAGCCCAGAGGTAGAGGAGGGCATGACACACCCCTGGCACGGAGCATGAGAGGCGAGCACTGAGGACTGGTGAGGGGAACAGGGACAGAGCATGCAGGACTTTTGGGCCACGCCAGGGAGCCTGCCCTTGACTCAGGCCCTGTGGAGCCACTGGGGGGTCTAAGCAGGGGATACTCTGGTCGTATTTGTACTCTGGAACGATACCTTCGGCCCAGGGTGGAGAATGTGTGGCAGGGACCAGGTCTGGAGGAAAGCGAGGCCGCTGCAATAACTGGGGCAAGACAAGAGGGTGCCCTGAACTCTGCTTTAGGAGAGAAAGACAGGATTAGGGGGAAACAAGGAATTCCGTTGAGATCTATATAACCCCCAGCTGATTTCACTTGTTCCTCACTTGTAAAGAATTATTGTCCCATTTTACAGGTGTGGCTCAGCTCACACACTTGCTCAAGCTCAGAGAGCCATCAGGCGGTCCCAAAGAGTGAGGGGTGGGGGTAATAGACTATTTGGCCAGTGCCAGTTCTTAGAGTCTCAGCACAAACTCTCCCCTTATAGGACTCAGATGAGAGGCAGAGTAAGTGAGGTTAATTGTGAAAGAAGAGGTCTAGGTTCAAGGCCCGAGTAGTTATCTAGGAGAACAGGGTATAGTGTTGCCTTGGGGAGTCCTGGAAGAATGGGAGGTATGGGGACAGCAGGCAATGGGGGTTTCAGAAGAGCTTTCAGTCAGGGTTCGAGGAACATCAAAATCAAACACTATTTAACAGACCAGTATGCCTTGGAGAGATAGCCTTTGAATGTGGCATATGGCGCTACAGGAGAGCTGGACAAGGTGTGGACAAGGGACACTAAAGGTGAAGGGAGAGCAAAGCCACAGTGCACCTGTCACAGCACTCAGACCCAGGTTCTACATCATCTGTGTGATCTGGGGCAGTCAACACAACCTCTCTGAGCTGGGGAGGGTGGTCCCTACCTGCCCCATGACACAATTATGAAACTTGGGAAGTACTTTGTAAATCCTAGGTAAAGGTGAGTTCTATATCGACCTGAGTCATAGTAGTCTGGTCCTTGACCACACGCTTTTCCCCAGATCTTCAACCCCTCCCTTGAAGGAATCTCTGTAAATCTGAGAGAAGCAGTGGCAAGCTGTTGGTTGGAAGAGCTGATCTGTTCCCTATCCTGATGCCTTGTTGTTCCTCCAGGACTAGAAGATTCTGACAAAAAAAAGTAGAACTAGTTTTCAAAACACTCACAAGAGAAAGGAAGAGAATACAGATTTGATCTTAGTTTTAGGTCAAAGGAAAACTTCATCTTATTCATTTGTCTGCCTGATATCACATCTTAAATTTCAAACAACTCCTACCTACAGTACCTCCCAGAGGACCTAGCACCAGTGACTGTGAGTAGAAGGCAATTTAAAGGGGGAAATGGGAGTACAGTGGATTTAGGGGCTCAAGTGAGTGAGTTCTGGTTTCCAAAAAAAGCCAAATTTGACTTAGCAATTGAGATACACCTGATTTTCTGGTAGCACAGCTCAATTTAGAACATTGGACAGGAAGTTTGACAGAGCAACTCAGTTGCATGCAAACTCCAGAAGGTACTTATTGTGGAAATTTATGTGCATACGTAAGTAATTCCCAGAGGTGCCTGGCTGGCTCAGTTGGTGGAGCATGCAATTCTTGATCTCAGGGTTGGGAGTTCAAGCCCCACACTGGGTGTAAAGATTACCTAAAAATAAAAAATCTGGGGTGCCTCGGTGGCTCAGTGGGTTAAAGCCTCTCCCTTTGGCTCAGGTCATGATCCCTGGGTCCTGGGATCAAGCCCCACATTGGGTTCTCTGCTCAGTGGGGAGTCTGCTTCCCCGCCCCCCCGCCCCATCTACTGTGATCGCTGTCTGGCAAATAAATAAATAAAATCTTAAATAAATAAATAAATAATCTTGGGGGCATCTGGGTGGCTCTGTCAGTTAAGCATCTGACTCTTGATTTAGGCTCAGATCATGATCTCAGGGTTGTGATATTGAGCCCCGTGCTGGGCAAAATAAAAAAAAAAAAGAAATGCCCAGAGAGGCCCTTTGAAAAGGTTGGCCCTTGGCCCCCCTCTCCACTTTCTCGCCTGCAAACAGGTAGCACAGCTCAAGGAAAGAGTGAGGATTGGTGCAACTGTGTTTCTAATGCAATGACTTGTTTTTTGTTTTTTGTTTTTAAAGATTTTATTCATCCACTTGACAGACAGAGATCACAAGTAGGCAAGAGAGGCAGACAGGGAGAGAGAGGAGGAAGCAGGCTCTCTGAGGAGCAGAGAGCCCAATGCGGGGCTCCATCCCAGGACCCTGGGATCATGACCTGAGCCGAAAGCAGAGGCCTTAACCCACTGAGCCACCCAGGTGCCCCTAATGCAATGACTTGTTTTGTTTTCAGAGATGGGGGTCATTCTTTGACTTTCCCTTTTGACTATTGTTTTCTGTTTCTGCCTCTTCAATTAGAGCTAGAAACTCAATTAAAAAGGAAAAAAAAAAGAGAAACGGTCTTTTCAAGCCAATTTCCTTGTGTTCCTGAGAGGTTTTGAGGTTAGGTCAGCACATATCTGGGCTGTTTACCTCTCTGGCTATTAACAGGATGGCATGTGACTTGGCCAAAAGCTGTCGTTGACCATGGCAATGACCACTACTGTCTTGGCTTCAGAGACTGCTCTTTGATGTTTTGGCATATAATCACAGTTTTGTTTACCAGGTAAATGGTTGTGTTGTGTTTTTTTTGTAAGTTTATTATTATTTTCGTGACACCTATCAAAGAAAGAGAAAGCAGCCATGCCAAGTTATGATTAGAGGCTACTGTGCCATATCAAGGACTTCAGGTTTCCTGTTGACTAGCCTACATTTTCCTTTGCACCAAGACTCACCAGCCCCCACCCCACCCCTAAGAAAACTGAACAATACAAAGTAGAGACAACATAAAGTGCTTTCATGGGAAAAGCCACGCTATGTTTCTAGGCTACGATACTTTCTTCAGGTTTCTTAAAAGAAATCATGCTGAGACCATTTTCAAGAAAGCTCTTTGAGCTTGGGGAAATAATACATCCACTAAATCAGCAGCCCCCACCCCACCAATCGTGGTAAATGCTTCCCCACTTGGCTGAGCTGGTATTTCCAAAGGAGACTATGAAAATTGTCTGAATGTTCAATCAAAATAATATCTTTCTACGGGAGAATGTTCACAAGGTATAGCTAACTGAAAAGAGAGAGATTCTATTAAATTCTATGCTTTTGTATACACACGCACACACACATACAAGAAACACACTAAAATGCTATAATGGCTGGGGGAGTATGGGTAATTTTTTCTTCTTCATACTTGTCTTATTTTTTCAAACTTTCTACTGTAAGCAGGTATAATACTCGTAATAGAGCATGATGTTCTGTTCAAGGCACGGACTTCGAAGCCAGACTGCCTGGTTCAAATCCTGGCTCTAACCACTTCTTGTGGTGACATTAAGCAAATTACTTAATTTCTCTGTGCCTCATATTCCTCTCCTAGGGTTGTTATGAGAATTAAAGAGTTACTATGTACAAAGTGCTTAGAAAATGTCTAGCACATAGTAAGCACTATCCAAGTATTTGTTAAATGAAAAAAGAGTAATTTTTAATTTAGTCAAATTATGGTTAACTTTCTCTAGAATGTTACTGGCCATATTTCTATAGAGTTCATATTTTATAGGTGTTGCTGAATGGAGGATACATATATCCCTATGCTTATGTTTGTCCTCAACTGATATAGTTAGGATAGATGCAAGACATTTGATGGGTAGCTGAAATTCTTAAAGTTATTTGCCAGGCCATGACAAAGAACAGGAATTTCCCAAGAGTATACTATGACCCTCCCCTCCCCTCATTTGGTCATAACTGAGTTATGGCAAGCCTAATTCTCTCCTAAACCACAAGTTATACTATCACAATTTGGCTGATGACATTCACAGAACTGGAAGGATCCTTGACCTTTGGTAAATTCTGCCCCCTTGCCCAGGTTGAAATGCCCTGGGTAAACCTGTGTTAAGTGATACGTGCTTCACTTCCTCACGTAGGCCTGGGAGGAGCAGAGGGAAATGAGAACCGGCTTTGTGGTACATAGTCAAATAATTGTGAAATTGTTAATGACTGATGGGAGAGGACGAAGGATATAATGACAAGGAGAAAGAGTTCAGCAGGATCTTTTCCCAGCATCAAGAGTATCTACACAAAAGCAAATCCATAAACTTAACACGTGTTGTCGTACAGACTGAAGAACTGAGCTCAGTGTTGGTGGGGTGTAACCCAAGAATGACAGAAAGAAATAAACTGGAAAGAAAGCAGCACAAAGCGGAGAGTGCCTCCTGCCTGTGGGTGGGAGGACAGGATGGTACTGAAAATCCTATAAAACCACACTGATGCTGTTTCCTTTGAGCCAAGGGAAAAATAGCCTAGAAAAAGGAAACTCCGAATCTCTTGTTTACCCAGCTGTCTGTACAAAGTGAATTATTCATGATTAAATGTGAATAATAAACCTATGCAAATATTTGTTGTATTCTCAATATTAAGGAGGTTGGGGGAGTAGCAGGAAATGAAGTCACTTTTAAGTAATTTAGTCAACCATCTTCTTTAGAAATGTATCAAGAATATAGATTTTGATTGTTATTTATATATTACCCCCACACAAGAAGAAAAGAGGTTGTTGTTTTTTTTTAGGAGTCTATGTATGTCCTATTGGAAATGACAATCTAAAACTTTTCTCTTAGTATCATGACATTTCTATAATTTCCTTAGAAACTAATTGTGAAAGCTTTTTTTTTTTTTTTTAAATTTCTGACTTGGGAGGGTTAAAAGGCTTACAGCAGAAGTTCTTGTATAATGGGAAACCTTAACTGACAAGTTTCCAAGTGCCTGCTGCTTACTGTAAATTCTTACCTATAAATTTCAGTTATAGGTTTTTGATAAAGGGAATATTACAATAATACTGATACCTGACACTTTTAAAATGTTTATCTTTCTGGTTACGGAATTGGTTTAACAGTTTCCATCAGAACTCTTAGCCCTTTAGCTAGAACTGGGTTAGATTTTATGTAGCTTGTCCATTCTAAGAAACACTTAAAACCCAAGCAATAGCAAAATAGTGAAAGGTGTTTTATTACCCTACAACCTCTAACTTTTTTTAAAGATTTTATTTATTATTTGTTTGACAGACAGAGATCACAAGTAGGCAGAGAGGCACGCAGAGAGAGAGAGAGAGAGAGGAAGGGAAGCAGGCTCGCCGCCCAGCAGAGAGCCCGATGCGGGGCTTGATCCCATGACCCTGGGATCATGACCTGAGCTGAAGGCAGAGGCTTTAACCAACTGAGCCACCTAGGCACCCCAACTTTTTTTTTTAAGATTTTGTTTATTAATTTGACAGATGGAGTTCACAAGTAGGCAGAGAGGCAGGCAGAGAGAGAGGGGGAACCAGGCTCCCCGCCAAGCAGAGAGCCCGATGCGGGGCTCAACCCCAGGACCCTGAGACCATGACCTGAGCTGAAGGCAGAGGCTCAACCCACTGAGCCACCCAGGCGCCCCAACCTCTAACTTTTTAAAAGTTAGTTTACACCGTGTGTCATCACCATACTTTCCTCCTAGCATGCAAACGGCTGTTCTGTGTATTCTGTAATTGTAAATGAGTTTCATTAATATAAAACAACAACAACAACAAACACAACTTTCCCCCAAGCCCCATCCTTAAGGCTGAGCTCATTCTGAAGGAGCCCCATGTTTCAGGTAACCATAAGACTAAGTTCAGATGAATCTCACTTTTGCTCCATAATAATCTTAATATCGGGAGGAGAGGCCAGAGAACTGGTCTGGTCACCCTTGGCTGTTGAGGATTAGGTGTTCTCTAGAACCACTTATGAATGGGCTAGCCCTCCAAGGGAGATCTCCATCCCTCCTCCAAGCTAACCCAAAGCCCAAGCAGAGGGATTCCAGGTACCACATCAGACTTAGAGTAGACTGTTCCCACCCACTGCTTCTACCTCATAGTTGTTAAAAACCCCAGGTGGATCACCATCCAATGAAACCAAGGAGGGGCACCTGAGTGGCTCAGTCGGTTAGGCATCTGCCTTGGGCTCCAGTCAAGATCTCAGGATCCTGGGATTGAGCCCCATGTGGGGCTCTCTGCTCAGCTGCAAGTTTGCTTCTCCCCTCTCACTCTCCCTCTAAGAACTCAAATAAATAAATAAAATCTAAAAAAAAAAAAAGAAGAAGAAGAAAGAAAAGAAAAGGAACCAAGGAAGAGAGGAGATAAATGTCTCGTTCAGAAATAAAGGGAGAACAAAGGTTAAAATTCAGAATTTGACTAACACATCTCTAGTAAATTCCCCACATTATCTTACCCTGCACCACCCTCCCCAATCAACCTAGAAACCAAGGGCTTGGTGATTCACCAGTAACAAGCACAATTCTTAGCACTACAGTTAATCTCCCATTATCTTTTTCTTCTGGTATTGTTATTTCTGGAGATTTAGACAGTGGGAGATGGACCATAGAGAGGAACAAAAGACCAGGGAATCATCTAATCTACTCCCCAGGCTTTAGGCACATTGGGCTGAAACCAATCCAGACTTCCAGAAAAGATAATTCTACCACCTTTTCTCAATTTCGGATCACACCGACTGCATCCCAAGCCTATTCTCTTTTATTCTATGTTGACTGGAGATAACTATTTTCTTATTAAAATAAACACATTAAAATTGTATCGTTAGGTTAATTGGCAATGTTAATAAGTGGCAAACATGGGCCTCAAATGAGAGGTGCAAGTGGTAATAAAAATTCTGAAATGTTTGGAAAAATATAATCTGTATTTAATAAAACCCCATCAGTGAGTGAGAATTGGCTTCATTATTAATATTTCCCCCATCTTGTTTCTCCTAGGGTCTGCAGTTATCTTAGCGAACTTGCCTCTCACTTTATAGGACCTTGTCTGCCTTATGACTTAGTTCAGTGGCTTCCTTCTCATACTCTTACAGCTGGGGAGCCATTTTATTATGCTGGTGAGTTTCTGAACCTGCAATGCAATTAATTCCTTTAATAGGCTCCTCCTTAGGGAAGGCCCATTAGTAGACATCACTAGGAATTAACATCTTAGTCCCGGAGAAAAGCTCTTTGGAGGCAGCAGTGAAACAGATAAATCTTTGTTGAGAGATGTGGCCAGGAGACTTAACCACATTCCTTGCGGTTTCAGAATGACATGCATATTCTGGGACCTATAGATAGGCAGAGATAGTTGTCATTCTCAGTAATGCCCTGACCGCACCAGTTCTTTAACATAAAGAAGTAGTTCTAAATGTTATAATTTCTTAGAAGAAAGCAGCCTGGCTGGTGTGCACTGAGGGCAGGGGAATGAAACTACCCACTGCCTGCCTATGCCTAAGAGAAAAGGCCACTAGTCATTCGAAGGACACTTGAAGGCTTCTGGACAAATCCGTTTTATATTACCCTACAAAGGATTTTGTTGATCTTGTGAAATAGTAATGAAGTCCTTCTGTTGGAGCTTGAATATTTTCTTGATTATTTTTACATATGGTCTCTGGAAGCAGAGTCTTTGGGTTCAACATTCTGCCTCTTGCTATTTACTGGCTGAGTGACCTTGGACAAGTGATTGAACTTCTCTGTATCCTAGGTATCTCCTCTGAAATCGAGATAACAGCAGTACCCACCACATTTGGTTTTGGAGAGGATCAAATGAATGCGCACATGTGGGTGCTTAGTAGAGTGTCTGGCCCAGAGTCAGCGCCCCTAGTGTTGACTAATAAGGTGATTAGCTCTGCGGAGTGGAGGTCCCACCACTCCACATAGGCCTGAAACAGAGGCTGAAAAACTGACAAAGCAGAGAAGTGGGCGTGTGGGCCCAGGGAGGGGCACTAGCTACAAAGGACATGAGGGAACTTCTGGGAGTGACAAAAAAATGCTCTATATCTTGATTGTGGTGGCGGTTACCCTGGGGTAAAGCTAAAAAAAAAAACCCACTCAAACAATTCTTTCCTGACAAACTCTTTTTAATGTCGTAGTGCGGGCCCTAATCACTCTGTATCTGGGTTAATGCGTTATGGGTATGGGTAATGGGTTAATGCAAAAGTCTCCTGGTTGATTTTCTATGAGCACCTTCTCTAATTCCTCCTTAAGGTGCCCATGCTCACCCCCTTTGGGGCCCCTTCAGCACACAGGCCTAGAATGGTGTACATTGCCATTTATTTAATAAAGAGGGAACGAAATGAAAGTGCATATGTTAGTATGTTTACTTATTTATGCCTAAAATAGGTCTGGAAAGATATATGAGAAAGTGGTTATATTAGTTACCCTACGAGGAGGGGAACTTGGTGGCTGGGGACAAGGTGGGAGGGATGTTTTTCATTATAAAGCCTTTTGTTCCTTTTGAATTTTAAATCATGTGGATGTATTACTTAATCAAAAGTAAATATATAAAACGTAGGAAATAATAAGAACCCTGCCAAATTCATCTATTCATTCAACAAATATTTACTGGACACCTACCACTTGCCAAGCATATAGCAGAATTAACGTGTCCGTGGCCATCATGGTGTTTCATCAGCAGGATCCTTCACAAACAGTGCGTCACGGGCCCTGTCTGCTTGGTTAGCTCTATGGCTTGCTTATAGGAGATTGAAAGTGCACTGGTCACAGCTGGCATATGATTTAGGGAAAAACCAGGTCAGGGTCAATTATGCTACAAAGGATCTCCTTCCATATACTGAAAAAAACATCGAAAGTGTAGAGTAGCAAGGATATCAGATAATACCTCATAGCTAACAAGTACTGGGCATTAATTTTCCATGTACCAGGCATGCTTCTAAGCCCTTTACCTGTATTAACTCACTCACATCTCATAATAACTTCGGGATGAAGACACTATTATTGGCCCCATTTTACAGATGAGTAAACTGAAGTACAGAGAGAAAAATAACTTGCCCAGAATCACCAAGCTAGTAAGCAGATGAACAGGGTTTGAACCCAGGTAATGTCTAACCCCAGAACCCTTCGTTTTAACCCCTTCACTACTTTTTGGGAAAAGGATTTATAAAATGTCCCTTTGCTCCAAAACAGCTGTTGAAATTCTACCGTTAATAAAAGTGTCATGGGGCACTGAACCAGATCTTGAGCTGAGGGTCTGCACTCAGCAGGTAATCTGCTTGGGATTCTTTCTGTCCCTCTCCCTCTGACCCCCACAAATAAATAAATAAATATTTTTAAAAATTAAAATTGTCATAAAATTTTACAGGTGGAAGACATCTCAGTATTCACTGGATTCAATTCTTACCCAAAGGGATGACATCTTGACTACTTGGCTTGAACACCTTTAGTGATGAGGAACTCATTACAGCCGGAAGTAGTCACTAGCTGACATCTCTAATTGTTAACAAAAACACTAAAATGTTGATTGCCTTCCACGTGCCAGGCCCTTTGCTAGAGCAAGGAATAGAAATTCTTCAATATGCCAAGCTCAAATCTGCCTCTCTGCAACTTCTCACTGGGTCGTGTTCTGCTCTTCGGAGCACAGATTGCGTCTGTGGTTCTCTACATGCCATGACAGCCCCATATGTATCTGAAGACAGCTACAAATTTCTCCTTAGACTCTCTTCTTCCCTGTTTATTCAATCTGTTCTCAGATCGCATTCCCTGAGATTCATTTTTCTTGTTAACAAGATTGTTTTAAAATGCAAATGTGGGAGGGCACCACATTAAACTTAATCTTTTTTTTTTTTTTAAAGATTTTTATTTATTTGAGAGAGAGAACACAAGCAGGGAGGAGGGGCAGAGGGTGAGGGAGAAGCAGACCCCCCCAGCTGAGCAGTGAGCCCAGTGTGGGGCTTGATCCCAGGACTGTGGGATCATGACCTAAGCTGAAGGCAGCCACTTAACTGACTAAGCCAGCCAGACGCCCCACATTAAACCTAATCTGATGCTTCCCTGCCATCAAACTGTCTTGAGAGAAAGGTAGTTTTGATCTGGGGAAAGGAGCAGGGAGGGTATTGAGAACAGAGGCAGCTGGGAGCATGGTTCAACTGCTAGCACAGGTTTGGATGGAGTGTTGGTGCAGGATCTCCAGGTGGCCAAAAAGCAAAGCAGTGATCATGAGTTCCTGAGACTAAGGAAGGGGACATGCCAAGACTTAAAAAATAGCAAAAATGATGAACACCTGTTTAGCACTGGCTCTACATATGCTGGCAAGTTAACTTTCATCACCTTGCTTAATCCTCACAACAAGATCACTAGGTAGGTACCATCATTATCTACATGTACAGATTGAGTAATCTGAGAACGAGAAGGTGAAATAACTTGTCTAGAAAAAGGCAGTCTGGTTTTGAAGCCAGCAGCTTAGGCTTTTCCTATACTACTTTGAGAAAAGGAAGATGAAGACCTAACTTTGCCTGCTTACCCCAAAGCTGACCAGTAATTATCTAAATGGAACTCAGAAGCCCAAGATTTCTGCAGCCTTAAGGAATTCTGCAATACCCAAATAATGACCCCCCAAAAGTCCACTCCTTCAGTTGTTTCTGTCCCTAAATATTTCAGTTCCCAAGGAAAGTTCCATGCTCCATCAGTCTGTCCTAGATGTTTCTGACCATCTCAGTCAGCCTGCCCCCCCAACCCCTGCCATGAGGAAATCCCAGTACTGCTGAACCTCATGGCATGATTAAGACCAGACTATAATGTTTAATGAGACTTTCCCCCAGAATCCCCCACTGAGCAAGTCTCACATGCAATTTCCAGCCAGGCTGCAGGGATGTTTACCTACCACCTCCCACATGGTCAGCCAGTAGTTCTTGTGAGCTCACCACCTCCTACAAAAGTCAGTCTCAACAACTGACACTCCCAGAAGGTAAAACCTTATTTGCAGAGATGTAGTGCACCCAAGGGGAAGTTACATGACCAGATGAATATCTCAAGCCTCTCCATTTCAGGATAGGATCTTGGCTTTACCATTGCATAACCCAAGAGTCCATTAATTAAGGCCATCAAGGGTGTCCTCATCCCTTACAGAAACTGAAAAGTGCACAACTCTCAGCCAGGGCCTCATTATACAACATAAAATCATAGTTAAAATATTGCCTTTTTAAAAAAAACACAAACTACTGATGATTCACAGACCTATACTCCTGAAACAAATAATACATTATGTGTTAACAACAACAATAAAAAAGTAAAAAAACACAAGCTAATAATTTCTAAAGAGTATACATTTGGGGGGGTGCCTGGGTGGCACAGTTGGTTAAGCATCCGACTCAGTTTTGGCTCAGGTTGTGATCTCGGGGTTGTAAGATCTGGCCCCATGTGGAGCTCTGCACTCAGCATGAAGTTTGCTTGGGTTTCTCTCTCCCTCTCTCTCTGCCCCTCCTGCTCGTGCTCTCTCTCTCAAATAAATAAATAAATCTTTAAAAAAAAAAAGAGGATAGGGACGCCTGGGTGGTTCAGTTGGTTAAGCGGCTGCCTTCGGCTCAGGTCATGATCCCAGTGTCCTGGGATCGAGTCCCACATCGGGCTCCTTGCTTGGCAGGGAGCCTGTTTCTCCCTCTGCCTCTGCCTGCCACTCTGTCTGCCTGTGCTCGCTCTCTCTCACTCTCTCTCTCTCTCTCTGACAAATAAATAAATTAAAAAAAAAAAAAAGGATATGTCTGGGATAAACAAAATCATTTTCTCACTTGTATAGATTCTAGATTCATACAGTGCAGAGGACAGTGCTTTACCTCTTACAAGCAGTATGCTAAGCCTCATTTTATCATCTGGATCTTCCTTCTGAATGGTGATGATTATAACTGAGAATTATTTGTACTATAAGAATCTGTGGAAATCTCTAAAGATCCAGTATTATTGGGTATGCAACCATAATTGACAATTCTAAGATACATTCTAACAAACTGGCTCTAATGGTGTTATTTTTGAAACACGTACACAACTTTGAACTTGTGTGAATGCAACTTTGACACTGATGAACATTTCCAGCCTCTTCCTGGCAGAAGTGAGCTGGAGAATGAAAGAACCAGACACCAGAGGGACCTGCAAGAGGGGAAATGAAGGTGCGGTTTCGGTGCCTGGCTTCAAAGGCTAGCAGCAATCATGAGCTTAACCCCATCTCTTTCCAGCTAAACCAATTTTCTGTAAAGACAGAAAAACCCCAAACAGCTGAAATCAAATTTCCCCTGCATCATTTTTAATTTAACAATGTCCCAGTTTCCAAGCTATCGTCATCTAGTCTTTCTAAGTGCACTGATGAACCAAGCATAGTCAGGGTGAGGAAATGGCTAGTGCGATACAGTTCAGACTTCCCAGCTCGGGGTCCAAGTTTTCATTCCTTTCACTGAAATTCCAGCTCCTTGATGAACTTGTTTACGCATTCCATTCCTATCTAAGACCAGAAATCATTCAATAAATAGAATTGAATACCCTCTAATCTTGATAGCTAGTTGCATATATGAACTCTGCTGTATACAATCAGCTAGTTCACATTTTCATGGTTCTCAGATCCTCTTTTTTTAAGATTTTATTTTTAAGTACTCCGTATACCCAACATGGGGCATGAACTCACAACCCCGAGATCAAGAGTTGCATGTTCTTCCGACTGAACCAGCCAGGTGCCCCTCAGATCCTCTTACAATAGATCTCCTTCTTTGTGTGCTTGTGCCCAGCCAAGGGCATAGCCCAGCAACTTCTATCTGCACACACACACACACACACACACACAGGATATACACAACACATTCCACCTATTGGCATCGATAAAAAACTGTCCCTTTTGGGGAGGAGGGCTGTTTATAATAGAGACAATAAAATCACTACAGAAATTTTCTAGACAAATTCAGATTCTATACTTTGACTTGAAATATCTTGGGCTAAGTTATGAAAATTATAAATATAGATTGAGAGTCAAATTCCCCTTTTAAACAAAATTATTTCTCCTGAAATCCGGATTGACCAATTACTCCATATAACTAATTTGTTTTGAGTCAAGGACTCCTAAAATCTTTGTAAAGTTCCTTCGAATCCAAACACTTATAGTGAAGGAATGCTAACTACCTCATAAGCAGACCATTTCAAAATTTTGGCAACATGTGGAGTTTAAAAGTTCCTCTTTATACCGAGCCAGATTGACCTCCTGTAGCTTCACCAATTTGGTCTTAGATCTACTCTCTGGAGAGACACAAAATAAACTTAATCCCTCTACTAGACAGCTAATCTCTTTATAAATGATTCTCTTAAAAGAAATTGTGGTGACTCAGGCTACAATTCTATCAAGGATATAATAAACCCAATACCTTTCCCTCCTCCTTGCAGAGTAAGCCTATGTGAGTATATTTATCATGCTGGGAGAGGGGAAAATGCTCCTCCCTGGCAGGCCCTAGATCAGTCTGGCAAAGGGTAGTGCTGGACAGGCAGGCTTTCTCATACTTTCCTCTCTGTTATGATAACCCGCAGCCTTCTGCTGGCTAAAGTACATGTCTGGCCCCAGAGATTCTCCTCTTAGTCTGGGTCAAAGGTCCAGTATTCTTTCATGTGCATTAGAATCCTGGGAGTTCTCCACAGGACCCCACCCCCTGAGATTTTGATTTCAGAGAAATGAAATAGGCCCAATAATCCATATTTTAATGAGCCCTCCAGGTACAGATGTCCTTACTCCATTTGAAGAAACACCAAACTAAGTGAAGAAAAAAAAGATGAGTTAAAAAAAAAATACCTTGTGTTTTGGTTTTATTTAACTGGAAAGCACATACATTCAACATTTAACCTATTGGTCCTGTCCATTTAAATTAAACTTTTAAATTCTATGTTATTAAATAATAAAAACACATTTAAATTCTGTATTATGTGTCTAATACTAATCATTGAGTTTTTCAAATGTCCCAGAATAAGGAGGGAACTAATAACATAACATCACCTGCAGGTTACAGACTGATAAACTGAAGTGTTTGTCGGGAAGCATTCAACATGAGACTTCAGAAGGCCTGTCTCAGGTGGCCAACAGAGCCGGGCGGAGGGCCAGATTCAAGGAACTTTACAGGGAAAGGACATTCTGGTCCAACACTTCATTGATCAATCTCGTAATTGGAGTTAACATAAAAATCACACCTGCATAAGCACCACCACATACAACCTATGCAATTCTGTGGGAATTCTAATAAAGCAATAGAGGGATTCCAGTGCACAGGTTACAACAAGTTACAACATTTCACAGTAGACTAAATACCTGGGGAGTTTAGTTATGCAAGGAAAACCCTCCTTCCTTTTGAGAACAACAGCTTATTTCTTTTCAAAATCGCTGCTGTGGTTCTTTTACAGATATAAAGGGCATCTCGTCTCTAACTCAGCCTTGAAGTACTGCTATCCCAAGGCAGCCCTGGTGACCTTGTTTCCTTTTGGCAAAGTGAACCCGTGCCCTATCCAGTAATTGAGCACTTAGTAAACTGACTTAAAAAGTTGAGCAACAAATTCAGTAAAAGGTTGTGGTGATAGGAACTTACTTTCCTACTTAAGATGCTTCATGCATGTTTGTTGCAAACTAAAATCATTTTAGAATAAACGCAGTGAAGACATCCAACTTTCATTTTCTGTCAGGGATGAAGACTTTCACTGGTTCGCTGACCTTCCTCTTCTTCCTGGAGATCTCAGAACTTTGCTGACTGTACGCAGAATTCATTCTTTGAATCTGTGAGAATCACCAGAGAGGCATATTTCAGCAGAGGTTTTGACATCTGCATAAGGCATATACAATACAGGTAGACCAAGCATTAATCCTTCTAGCTGCGTAACGGATCTAAACCTGCTTTCCTGTGGGCTGGTTTGGCCCTGCTGCCAGTATCAGAGTCTGGCATTCCAAGTTTCAGGAGCTGAGGTCCTGGAGGCAGCCAGTTTCAGGGACAGTTTCTTGGCTCTCTTTGGTGAATTCAGCACATCCAACTCTTAAGGGAAGAGTTGTCAAGGTGTGGGGCCAACAAGGAGCAATTAGGGTCAGGAGAGATCTAAGGCACTGATTGTTTTAGAAGCAAATATAACTGCAGTCCCAATTTCAGTAAGCAGAAATATACAGCCTCTTTAATCATAACTTCAGATTAATGAATTAGGAAGGGCCATGGCCGTTCTTTCTGCTGGAAGAGAAGTATATATTATTGATGAAGTTAATCAGCAAATCATCATGAATATATATTTTCCCGTTGGGTTCAGCTTTGGTAAAGATTTTGAAGCTTATTTTTGTTTAACTAAGTAGACAAATGGTTGTATTATAATCTGTCAGACAATCCCTAATGCCTAGAATTCCAAGAAACACAGAGTTTTTCTATTTTCCAGCCACTAGATGGGAGGAAAGGTTTTTCAATGTCCTCTGTTCTTTCTTTGGTAGGAAAATGGAATAAAACATATATTTTTAAGCAAGACAGATTAGAATATCTAGTAGAGTTTCCAACATTATCCTTTTTTCTGTTACAGATACAAGCTATTGTTACTATTGATATGTTACTACCACAAAATAGCGGGAATGTCAATAAAACACTTAATTACCATTTAGAACCACAGACTGGGTCTACAAATGGCTAATTTAAGTTTAGTTTTAGTTTTTTTAGTTTTAGAAAGCATTTGAATTTCTGATCTCAAAAGCCACAAATTCTCTTTGGCTTAAACTAACCCACCGATTATATAGAACAATAAAACTCTGAGAAAATAAATAGAGCTGCTCATCAAATAACTGGTTTGCTTAGATATGTAAAAATTTGAAATGGCCTGCTGTAAGGGAAAAGAAATAGCACCATAAAACCCAAAGCACAAAAACCAATTTCTTTATCTACAAGATGAATTTGTTACAGTGTGGCTGTAAGAAAAAGCACTTGGTAAAATTCAGTTTTTCTAGAAATGTTGCTTGGGCATACTTTCCGTTCAAACAAAATTTCCCTCACTTCAATCAAGTTTGGGTATACGGAGAAGAAAGGAAGAAAGATGGATGTACAAATCCTCAAGTGACAAGTTGGTCTGATGGTTTAATAGTTTTGTTTTCTTTTTCTTCTTTACTCAAAAGTAAACCAGAGTTTTATTACAAGTTTCAGAACTGTAAATTTATTGCAGTGAGTTAATCAAAACATCTTTAATAATGTATACAATCTCAAGGCAACCTTTGAGGCCTGGGAACTCTCAATGGTTTATGGGAAACTAGTGGGTTCAAAAGCAAGTATGTGATCAGTCAGAGGCCACTTTCTAACAAAGACAAATAATCCATATGAGCTATATAAACAAAAATATTTATCCATACAAACATTTTTTGGGTGTATTCCAACTGGCTGAGTTTGCATATTTGATGCCAAAGCCAACCAGGCAATCAAAGGGCCAGTGATCAGGCAGTCTGGACAGATTATCTTGGTGATTTGAGCAACAATGAGGGGGGTCATCAAATGATTTCTACTGCATGTCATATTATATTTTAAACAGCCTTTAAAGTGTTCCTTGTATGTGGGCTAACAAGAGGCTACTATGATGCATTTACCAATAGAACCTCAGAAGCATCTATATGTATGTCTGAAAAAAGCCCTGAAGGTATGTTTTCTGCTGTATGGTATTTCCCTATTTCCCATTTTTTGTTCGGTAACATATTCTTTTGAGAAGCCAGAGAGCAGGTTTTGCCTTAAGCACAGACAAGTTACCTAGCTGACTTGGTAGCAGTATTTGAAAGCACGAGAAGGGATCCCTTCGTCTAAATTATTCCATTCATCATGTATTCCTTTATTCATTAACTAAAAAACACATGTTTGTTACCTGAATGTTCTCCCAGAGTTCTGTCTTTGACCATCTTTTCTCCTTCTCCACATTCATGTATGGCTCCTGGGAATCAGCTACCATTTATAACCAAAGACTTACACTTCTATATATTCAGCCTAGACCTTCCTTTTGAACTCCAGATCCATGTGTGTAATCAATTGCCTACTAAAAGTTTCCACATGGATGTTAAGAAAACTCAAATGCAATTTGTCCAAATTGGAATTTGTCATCTGCTTCTCTATGCCAGCTCCCAATCTTTGTTCTCACTCTTGGTGAGTCCCCTGGGGGAGTCCATGTTAAAAGCCTGGGACTCATCCATGGCTACTCCATCGTTCTCACCCTAACACGTACCTAATCACTAATTCCTGTTGATCCTACCTCCTTAATAGCTGTCAAATCCATCCATTTTTCTCTATTGCCACTGTTTCTACTTTAGCCCAGGCCAATATCACCTATCCCAAGTACTAAGTCTTGAACTCCCACTACTACTGCTTCTCCAATCCATTCTCTACTCTGGAATCTAAGTAGGCTTCTATTAAATCTGACCATGTCATTATTCTGATTTGTCACCCATCCACTAATGATTTTCCATTGTCCTTGGGATAAAATCAGACTCTGTATGGCCCTCACCCCTCTTTGCTGCTTCATCTTGTCCCAGACTCACTGAGCCACTAGCAGTTCTCCAATGGCTCTTCACACTTCCCTTTGGACTTTGCCTTTAATGCCCACTCCTGTGCTCTCCTTTTCTCTTCCTCACCAGGCCCAGGGTCAGCCCTGGACTTTCTTCTGCCCACTGGCCTTCTGTGACACCGCTAAGGCTATGTTTTGTTCTTTCTCATTTGTGGCAATTACTACATAGTATTATTAGGCCTACTTGCCAGTCTTCTCATCCAGAGGATAAACTCCTCTGGGTTAGTGACAGTATCTTAGTTATTGTTGTATTCCCAGTTCCTGACATCTGGTAGATGCTCTTAAATTACTGAATGAATGAATGAATGAATGCATTTTGAAGCTGAATTTAAGTCAGGTACTGTGCTAGGTACTAGGACCATATCTCTAGTGATAAAAAGATGAATAAGACCCAGTAGTTTTCAAGGATCAAGTATTATAAGGAAGAGACATTAAGCACATGAGTATAATACAATATAACAGATAGCTATTCAGTAGCCACAATAAACATTCATTCATCCAGCAATTATTTCTTGAGTGCTAGCTCTGTGCATGGTACTACTGTAGGTGCTTGGGACACATCAGTGAACAAAGGAGATAAAAATCCCTGTCTTATCAGAGAAAGACAACTATCATATGATATCCCTGATATGAGGAAGTGGAGATGCAACATGGGGGACTAGGAGGGCAGAAAAAGAAGAAAAGAAACAAGATGGGATTGGGAGGGAGACAAACCATAAGTGACTCTTAATCTCACAAAACAAACTGAGGGTTGCTGGGGGTCAGGGGTCGGGAAAGGGGGGTGGGGTAATGGACATTGGGGAGGGTATGTGCTATGGTTAGTGCTGTGAAGTGTGTAAACCTGGCGATTCACAGACATGTACCCCTGGGGATAAAAAATTGTTTATAAAAAAAATAAAAATTAAAAAACTAAAAAAAAAAATCCCTGTCTTGTGGATTTTACAATCTAGCTGTGCTACTTTCTGCTTAATAATTTCCAATGGCATCTCACTGTTTTTAGAACAAAGTCCAAAGTCGATACCTTGGTTTTCCCATACACCATCAGTGATTTTTTAAATATTTCTAGGGAGGGAGAGGTGTCACAGGTTGGCTATAAGACCCTGATGAAAGCTATGACCTTTCTTCTCAGAATGCTCACACCTGCAACTCACACACTCATCCACTATTGCAGGCTACTTGAGGGGGCTTCCAGGCCCATGAATACCTCTCAGTTAGAATCACTACACCCCAGGGCCTAGCTCTGCCCAGCAGTCCCACCCTCACCTCCTCACTTGATCTGTCACTCTCTGTCCTCTCAGTTTTCTCATAGCTGACTTCTTCCTGATTCTAGACCTTTGCATACAATGCTCCTTCTACCTAAAATGCTCTTTCCTCTCAACCTCCTTTGCCTAGTAAATTTGTATTCATTCTTCAGATCTCAGATGAAAAATTATTTCCTCGAAGAAATGTTCCCTACCTTCATTCCAGTTAAGTTAGGTCCCCCAATCTTAAGTTCTTAATAAAGTCCCAGGAGATCAAGGACATGCCTGTCTTGGTCATGACTTGTACATAGTAGGGGCTCAATAAATATTTCTCAATGAATAAATGGATGAGTTGGATGAGTGAATCTTCAAAGAGTACTCTGCAGGGTAGAAAGGTACAGGAGGCATCAAGTAAGTGGCCTCAGGGTGATGAGTCATATTACTGTAGTAGTCAGGTGATAACTTGGGTGACAGTACAGATAAAGAGAAGTCAACAGTGAGAGAAATATTTAGAAGGTAGAGTTGGAAGGATGGCCAAATGGATATGACAGTTAAAAAAACAGGTAGGTGAGCCAATAGTGACTCTCATCTTCTGGGTTAGCTAAATTCATGGATGAAGGTACTGTTCTCCCAGGTAGAGAAAAATGGGAGTTTTGAACTTGCAGAGTTTGGACCACATGTGTAATCCCAAGTGGACATATTGAATAGGCAGCTGTATATGGAAGTCTGGAGCCCAGGAGAGAGGTATGTGATGAGAATGTAAATTTGAGAGCCGTCAGCATATGGACGCTAATTAATACCAGGGGCGTGGAAGAGTTTGCTTATTGAGAGATCAGAGCGTGAGAAGGGAAAGGGGCCAAGACATAGCCTTAAGGAACTCTAACATTTAGAGATTATGTGGAATATAAGGCAACTAAGGAGATTGAGAGAGAGAGATAAAAGAAGACTAGCTGTCTATCATGTAAAGAAAGCCAAGGGAAGAGAGTTCTAAGAAGGAGTGGAGAAAATAAGAGAGATAATGATGGTGGGATCATGACCCGAGCCGAAGGCAGCAGCTTAACCCACTGAGCCACCCAGGCGCCCATAGATATATGTACATTTTAAAATATGGGAATAGGAAGTTGAATGATTCATATTTGATGGCCATAATTATTTCTACAAAGTAGAATTTAGGTCACCCACTTAGAAAGGGAGGGACTTGGTCTTGGGTGGTGCTTAAGATACTTGAGTGGTGAAAGTTTGAACAATGAGAAAGGCAGCTAATAAATAGACATTTAAAACAAATGTTAACTGTTGCTTAGAATCTGGATAGCTTTAAGATATATCACCTCAAAATTAAAACATCTGACATATTAATAATTTTCCTTTTTTACATTTAAATGCTTACAATAGACCATATACTGCAGTAAAAGCATCACAAAGATGATCTTGTTTATTCCCTACAAATAACTGTGTGAGTGCAGGAAGGGGTTTTTATTCCTCTTTGACAGATGTAGAAATTGAAGTTCAGAGAAGTGAAATGACGTGTTCAGTTCACACAGTAAGTGTAAGTCTTAAACCCAGGTCTCCTGATTTCAAATTTAGTGTTCCTTATAATTTATTTCTTCATTTCAAAGGGGGAAAACACATGTTGAAAATTGCAGCAGATCTCTATATAGGGTTCTTAGGCTTCTTCTGGGGTTGACCCTTTTTGGCATAACTTAGCAGGACCTCAAACTAAAGACAGCCAAAGCTGAGTTCATTTTTTTACTTTGTAACCAATTTTTCCTCATGACTTTTCAATTTCTATTAATCACCATTTCCCAGTCATGAAAGGTGGAAAACATAGTCACCTTAGATTCTTCTCTCATCTAAATGCCTACACAGAATTCTTGTAATGAGTAAATGGAATAGCACAGATACAGCACCTGGTACAGCATCAGACATATACAAGTCATTTAGTGACTGACAGCTGTTACCATTCCTACTGCCACAGGCATCTTCTACTCCAGCCAGAGTGGATTGCTGTAGTAGGCTGAAAAATCAGCTAAAGATGTCCATGTCCTAATCCCTAGAACCCATGAACATTACCTTGTATGGCAAAGAGGGGGGCAGATATTTGCGGGTATGATTAATGATTTTGAGATGGAAAGGTTATTGTGGATTATCCAGGTAGACCCTGCATATAATCACATGTATAGTTATAAGAGAGAAGCAGAGGGAAACTTGAACATAGATAAAGATGACAATGTGACCATGTAAGCAGAGACTGGAGTAATATGGCCATAAGCCAAGGAAAGCCAGCAGCCATAAGAAGCTGGAAGAGTCAAAGAACAGAATTTCCCCTAGAATCTCCAGAAGGAATTTGGATTTACCCACATCTGTATGTCAGCCCAATGACACTGATTTTGGACTTCTGGCCTCTAGTGAAAGAATAGAGTTCTAATGTTTTAGGCCACCAAGTTTGTGGTAATTTGTTTCAGCAGCACTATGAAACTAATAGTTACATTCTCCGAACACACCTCATTCTTTTTCCTCTTCACTATTTCTTACACTTCAGAAAACAGAAATCTTTTATGACTTATTCTCTTTTAAATTTTGAATAAATCCTTCAAGGTTAATTTATAAAGTCTTTCTTTCCTTCCTTCCTTCTTTTCAGAGAAGAGAGTGTGTGTGCAAGTGCATGCACAAGCAGGGGGAGTGGCAGGCCAAGGAAGAAGCAGACTCCCTGCTGAGCAAGGAGTCCCATGCAGGACTCAATCCCAGGACCCTGGGATCATGACCTGAGCCGAAGAAAAAGCCACCCAGGCGTCCCACTCTCAAAAAGTTACTTCATCCATAAAGACTTTCCTACCCCTTTAATCAGATATGACCTTTCTTTCTTGAGCAAATCCCATCGTGTTTTCGTAATTGTATTTTTCTGACAGCGTAAATGTTTGTAAACAATTTGTCCTTTACGTGGGTCTGGGTTTAAGTTCTTCAGGAATCCATTTGTATTAATATTATGGTTTTTAGACTCTGCACTGCAATGCTTTACTCAGTGTCCTTTGCCCAGTAGGTATCAATAATTCTTTTGCTACCTACCTCTACTATCTACAAAAGTGCTCAATTACACAGTTACTCATGTATCCTAAAGCGCACAAAGTAGCCATTAAGTCATTAGCCACATGTGACCATTTAAATTTAAATTAATAAAAATTAAATAAAATTTAAAATTCAGTTCCTCAGTTGTATTAGCCATATTTCAGTGTTCAGTACCCATATATATATTAGACATCACAAATATAAAACATTTTCATCATTACAGAAAGTTCTATAGGACAGAACTGCTTTACAGTGGCAATCTGGATATAAACTAAGTAAACAGGAAATTTTCCAGGGGCCATGGTGACAATAGAAATACAGAAACTAGAAATAATTTTTCTTCAAAATGTAAAAATGTCAATTTTCCCGAGATTATTTTATCAAGTCAATGTAATCCCATTCAAAATTCCAATGGTATGTCTGTTGGAACTTAGTAAGCTGATTCTAATAGTCACCTAGAAGAGAAAAAGTATAGGAAAACCTTTAAAAAAATAAAAATAAAAGAACTATGAGGGGAAAGGAGTTGCCCTTCTAGACAGCAAAACATAATACAGTTAGGTCAATTAACACATTACAGCAGTAATACAGGAGTACTCATATGGATCAGTGAAATAGAACGGCAAGTCTAAAGACAAACCTATGTATGTATGGGGCTATAATTTATGATAAAAGTGTCATTCGAATTAGCAGGAAAGGGCAAAAAATTCAAGTAGTACTGACACAATGGGAAAACATTCTCACACCAAAAAAAAAAAAAAAAAAAAATCCCAGCTAGTTTAAGAAGGCAAATGTAAAAAGCAAAACTATAAACTTATTAAAAGAAAATACAGAACATGTTGCTTATAACATTGGAAAAGTATTGGAAAGACTTTCTCAAGCAAGACATAAAATGATAAAACCATGGAAAGACATACTGTGTTCCTAAACTGAAGATTTAATATTGTTAAGACGTCAGTACTACCCCAAAATATCTATAGATGGGGTACAATCACTGTAAAAATCCTAATGACATTTTTTTGAGCAGAAATTCAGAAATTCATATGGAATATCAAAGGCTCCAAAAATGCCAAAATAATCTTGAAAAAGAAAAACAAATTTGGAAGACTCTGGATACTCACTTCAGGTTTCAAAACTTATTACAAAGTCAGAGCCATCAAAGCATGTTGTACTGGTGTAAAGACAGACATATAGGTCAAGAAATAGAATGGAGAGCCCAGAAATACACTTTTACCTATATGACCAAATGGTTTTCAGCAAGGGTGTCCAGAGCATTCATGCGGAAAAGAAAGTCTTTCAGTATATGGTGCTGAAAAAACTGAATACCTGCATGTAAAAGAATGAAGTTGGATCCTTAAGTCATATACAAAAATTACTCAAAATGAATTGAAGAGGGACACCTGGCTGGCTCAATGAGTAGAGCATGCAGCTCTTGATCTCAGGGTTGTTGAATTCAAACCCCATAAGGGTAAAGTTTGCTTAAAATAAATAAATAAATAAATAAGAAAATAAAAGAGAAAAGCTTAAAAAAAAAAAAAAAAGGATTGAAGACCTAAACATACGAGCTAAAACCACAAAACTCACAGAACAAAACACAGGGGGAAGCGCATGACATTGGATTTGGCAAGAATTTTAGATATGACATCAAAACAGAGGAAACAAAAGAAAAAACAGATAAACTGGACTTCATCAAATTTAAAATTGTACATCCAAGAATACTACCAAGAGAGTGAATAGACAACCCATGAAATAAGAGAAAATATTTGTAAGTCATTATATCTGTTAAGTGATTAATAATCCAGAATATACAAAGAATTTCTATAATTCAACAACAACAAAACAACCTGATTGAAAACTCTGTGAAAGGGGTGCCTGGGTGGCTCAGTGGGTTAAAGCCTCTGCCTTCAGCTCAGGTCATGATCCCAGGGTCCTGGGATCGAGCCCTACATCGGGCTCTCTGCTCGGCGGGGAGCCTGCTTCCTTTCCTCTCTCTCTCTGCATGCCTCTCTGCCTACTTGTGATCTCTATCAAACAAATAAATAAAATCTTAAAAAAAAAGAATGCTAACATTTATTAAAAAACAACAACAACAAAAACTCTGTGAAGGACTTTGAATAAGCATTTCTTCAAAGAAGATACACAAATGGCCAAATAAGCAAATGAAAAGATTCTCAACATCACTAATTTTTAGGGAAATGCAAATCAAAACCACAGTCACATATTATTTCATACCCAATAGGATGGCTATTATTTTTTAAAAAACCAAACAGAAAATAAAAGTATTGATGGGGCACTTGGATGACTCAGTCAGTTAAATGTCTACATTCAGCTCAGGTCACCATCACAGGTTCTGGGATAGAGCCTTGCATTGGGCTCCTTTCTCAGCAGGGAGTCTGCTTTCCCTCTCCCTCTGACCCTCCACCCCCACACTTAATGCTTTCGGTCTCTCTCAAATAAATAAAATATTTTTTAAAAAAAGAAAAAATGGAAGAGTATTAGGGATGACATAGAGAAACTGAAACACTAAGCATTGCTGATGGGAATGTAGAATGATACATTTTCTATAGAAAATAGTATGGGGGTGCCTGGGTAAATTCAGTCAGTTGAGCATCTGACTTTGGCTCAGGTCACGATCTCAGGGTCCTGGGATAGAGCCCTGTGTCTGTCAGGCTCTGTGATCAGCCAGAAGTCTGCTTGTCTCTTTCTCTCTGTCCCTCCCCAAATCCTAAAAAAAGAAAAAAAAAAAAGAAAGAAAATAGTATGGAAGTTCTTCTTAAAATTAAAGATAGAATAACCATATAATCCAGCAATTCCACTTCTAGGTATACACCCAAAAGAACTGAAAGCAGAAACTCGAACAGATATTTGTACACCCATGTCAATAGCAGTATAATTCATAATAGCCAAAAGATAGAAGCAACCCAAATGTCCATCAGAGGATGAATGGATGAACAAAATGTAGCATACATAGACAATGTAATATTATTTACTCATAAAAATGAAGGAAATTCTGACACATGCTACAACATGTGTGAACCTTGAGGACACTATGCTAAGTGAAATAAGCCCAGTCACAGAAGAATAACTATTGTATGATTTCACTTATATGAAGCACTTAGTCAAAGTTATAGAAGAAAAGTAGGATGGTGGTTACCAGGGGCTAGGGAGAGAAATGGGGAGTTATTTAATAGATATGAAGCTTCAGTTTGGGAAGATGAAGAAGTTCTATAGATTGATGGTGGTGATGATTTTACAACAATGCGAATGAACTTAATGCTACTGAACTGTACTTTTAAAATATTTAAAATGATAAATAAATTTTATGTTATATATATATTTTACCACAATTTTTTAAAGTGGCATTTTTCTTAAAGATAATTTTTAAAAAGATGATTTAGTGGTGCCTGGGTGGCTCAGTCAATTGAGTGCCTGGCTTTTGGTTTTGGCATTGGTCGTGATCTCATGAGTTGTGAGATCAAGCCCCATGTCAGGCTCCATGCTCAGCGGGGAGTCTGCTTGAGATTGTCTCTCTTCCTCTCCCTTTGTCCCTATCCACCCTGTGCTCTCTTTTTCTCTGATAAATAAAAATAAATCTTTTTTAAAAATTAATAAATAAAACTAAAAAACAAAAAAGGAAGAGTGTAAGATACAATTACAAGCCACACGTATAACTTTAAATTTTCTAGTAGATGTATTTTAAAAAGTAGAAAGAAAAAAAAGTAAAAAGAAACATGAAATTAAGAATTGTAATCATTGCTTTTATTTGATCCTATATATCAAAAATACTATCATTTCAATATGTAATCAATGTAAAAGTTATTGGGATAGTTTACATTCTTTTTGTCTTATACCAAATCTTCACAATCCAGTGTCTCTTTTACTCTTATAACACATGTCAACTCAGATTAGTCACATTGTATGTGCTTAATAGCCACATGTAGCTAGTGGCTACCATATTGGACAGTACATCTTGTGAGTGTGTGTGTGTGTGTGTGTGTGTGTGTGTGTGTATGCCTATGTGTATTTTAAATGCCAAGTCAAAGGTGTGAAATATCTTTGTGGGTAGTTTTGACTTATTTATGAGAATGTATTCATGTGTAACTTATAGAAGGTTATACTAAAAATATGAAGTTCCCTATTAATTTGTTTAGAAATTCTGTTAAAATTTGTCTTATTACCTGATATGTTTACAACCAACATGCTTTTTATTTCTTCTTCTTGCTTTCCTTTATTTCAATATGGTGAAAGTTTCATTATGAAATTACTTTTGTTTGTAAACTAGAAAGGTAGTAAAGGAACATAAAATAGACTACCTATGAGACAAAGAATATAAACATAACCATCATAATTTTTCATATTTATTAAATGGTAGAATTATAATATTTTTGACATATTAATAAAGTATATTATTAAAAATTTAAAAAGAATATTTAAAAACTTCAAGTTTATTTGGCTTACCTTTATAAATTATAAAATATTCTAAAATATTTAGATACTTTTCAATAGAAAAATGTCATGTATTTTCCTACTTTCAAATGCCTTAGTGATTAACTATTAATTCTGTGGTAGCTAAAGGCAGACATATAAAACACACATGAACAGGGGTGCACTGGCTCAGTAGGTAGAGCATGCAACTCCTGATCTTGGGGTCATGATTTTGAGCCCCAAGTCAGGGGTAGAGTTTACTTTAAAAAAAACACACACACAAATAGGGGCACCAGGGTGGCTCAGTGGGTTAAAGCCTCTGCCTTCAGCTCAGGTCATGATCCCAGGGTCCTGGGATCGAGCCCCGCATCGGGCTCTCTGCTCTGCAGGGAGCCTGCTTCCTCCTCTCTCTTAGCCTGCCTCTCTGCCTACCTGTGATCTCTGTCTGTCAAATAAATAAATAAAATCTTAAAAAAAACACACACACATATATAAACACATTCAAGCACATACTTGAAGTAATTATAAAAATGAAAAAGTTGGGGGTGCCCTGGTGGCTCAGAAGCATCTGCCTTCAACTCAGGTCATGATCGCAGAGTCCTGGGATGGAGCCCTTCCGCAGGCTCCATGTTCAGCAGGGAGTCTGCCTCTCCCTCTGCCTGCCACTCCCCCTGCTTATAGGCTCTCTCTGTGTGAGAGAGAAATAAATAAATGAAATCTTTTAGAAAAATGAAAAAGTTGTTTCTTAGTTTGTGGCATGTAGGAGGAAACCTACAGGCAATGACATGATGGTGTTATTAGATGTAATAAAATTGACATGGGTTTGCTGATTCTTCAAAAAAGAGATGAAGAGATAATAGATACAGAATTGGAAATGTGATAACTTGCTTCTTATATATTTGCTATGTAGGTCAGTTGCTTGAATCTGAGTCTCTATAAAGTGTTTTAGCAGGTGTCGAAAGGAACCTAGTATAACTGTAAGTACAGAAATGACTATAGAGATAGGTCCCATAAAATGAACAGAAAAGGGCCACTCTGATATGAAGAGTGTCTCAAGTGGAAGGTCTCTATAGGCGTGACTTCCAAATCTCAGTTTATAACTGCCTAATCTCACTGACAGGAAGGAGGGGGTGAAGTAGATGGCACTTAGGGGCTCTGCTCCAACCCCCAATAGCTCTTCCATACAAGGTAGAGGCAGAATGGCAAAGACACATTCACTCAGAAGTAAAATTTTCACTTTAAATTGGCCCTGAGTTCATTCGAAGAGGAAAAGAAAAAAAGTAAAAGAAAACCTCAAAAGAGAACTAGTTGGATGTTGAGAGGAAGGATAAGTTTTATATGAGGGGCAGACAGCTAAACTTAATTTTTTTTTAAATTTTATCTAACATCTACACCCAACATGGTATAGATCCCAAGATTAACAGTCACATGCTCCACTGACTGAGCCAGCCAGGCACCCCCTAAAATTAATTTTTATATTACTTTTCCAGCAAATGGTGAAACATTTCAGTTTCTAACACGAAATAAAAACAATCATACCTCTCTTTCTGATCTACTTTGATTTTTTAATATATTTTAATCCTTTCAGAATATTCTATGGCATCAATTTAGTTCACATCTACTTTGTATTCACATCTACTTTTTGTATTTGGTTTTATTTATCTATTTTATTAACTAATACAATCACATAGTAAGAAGTTTGAAAGGTAAAATAAAGTTAGACAGTGAGATTTTCCCTGCCATCCCTGAACCACTCAATTCCCCACTAGAAAGCAACCACTGTTATCAGTTACTCTTGTTCTCATTTTGAAATCTACTGCACCAATAAACTGTTGTAAAATTCCCAGTATCATTCTCTCCTAATTGCTTTACTAAAACTGGACCAGGCCTGTCCACAGTAAGAGTACACAAGGAAGTGGAGGGTTGTGACCAATAACAGACCTATCTGTGGGGGTACTCCTGGTCTTATATCATAGAAGGTGGGCTTTCTTCCCATTGCTTCCAGTTATCCTCACCAACTAGATGCCACATGTTTTCCTCCTGCCTAAAGGAATTGAGAGAGAACCAAAGAGTGGAGGGGTAAAAGAGGAAGGTCAGGAAAGCAGAGATTCAGAGTACCATGCTAAGTGCTGCGATGGTGATGGGAGCACTAGGAAGGCACGACAGGGACAGACAGCAGTGTTTCAAGGTAGTAAAGAGCACAGATGTGTAAACAATGAACTCTAACCAATATCTAACACAGATAGATGAAGTAAGGGCCAAATAAAATTACAAGCAGTATGCTGTAGGAATGTGGAGGGAAAAGAAGAATAGGGGAAGGACTTCATAAATTAGCCCATGGCTGGTTGAGCACGTCTGACAAGCTTCTTCTCGAACTGCACACGTTTTCCCTGACTCATGAAAACCTAGGGCTGGGAGAATGCCAGACCAGTGTGCTGCCGCTCAGTCAGTCAGGGAAGCCTTTCGGAACCAATATGGAGAAGAAAAATTAGTTTAGAACTTTGCACACATGCAAAAATGTAAGGAAGAATAATAAAAGTCCCACAGAAGCTTACAACTGGTCTTCGGTTGTGAATCAGAGAAAAACCCATGAGCATTTTCAAAAGCTTCACTAATCAGGGATGCCAGGAATTTTTCCCCTCCAGGGGTTGCCATTTACAGTGTTGTCTATGTTTTAGGTATCCCTGGAATTGTGCAGTGCACAATCAACATGATTGTGTCCACTAGGGCAGACATCAGTTTTTTGACTACCACTTTCTAAGTTTCCCCATCACTAAATTTTTATGAGTTACAGGGTATTCCTTTTGGCTAACATTTCCTATGACAAGAAAAAACAAACATTTAGAATGTTATGAATATATTTTCTTAAAAACCCAAGGTTGCTGAGTATAAACTGCAGGGTAGCTACACTACAGAATATGGCTAAATTATATACCTAAAGTATGACATACTGTACATATTTTCCAACCTATAAAGATTTTCCATGATGGGGTAAGGGCTGCTCAGTTTCAAATTAAACACCATTTATTTAGAATATTATTTAGAGGGGAATAGTATTATTGTTGCCGGGAATCTGGCACATTTTTACTCTGAGGCTTTCAGAATTTAATGAGTAAAAGTTGACAGTTTCTCCTTATTTTAGAAGAATTTTTCTGATTTTTCTCCAGTATCTCTCTTTTCACTTCCATTATCTAATTTGGCGATGTACAGACAACCACCAATTTAGAAAACAACATGACAGTGGGTCCTATAAAGATAAGATGCAAAACTGATTTTTGTGAGTGTTTAAAGTTATTCCACTATTGTTCTTTTTTTTTTTAAGATTTTATTTATTTATTTGAGAGAGAGGCAGTGAGAGAAAGCATGAGCAAGGAGAAAGTCAGAGGAAGAAGCAGACTCCCCGTGGAGCTGGGAGCCCGATGCGGGACTCGATCCGGACACTCCAGGATCATGACCTGAGCCGAAGGCAGTCGTCCAACCAACTGAGCCACCCAGGCATCCCTCCACTATTGTTCTTAACTCTAGGTACTAATATTTCTGACTAGGAAATGTCTAAGTGAAATCAAGAAATATTTATCATCAGTAGATATGGCTGTGTTTTGTTCCTTTAGGGCTTTGCATTAATTGTTGAGGATGCAGGAACCAATTTTTAAAGTTTGTGTTTTTTTTTAAGTGTGTGGGTATTGAGCTAATTCCTGGTGGTTCTTAGAATTTAGCCACATGTTCCTTTTTTGTGGAAATATTTATGCTGGGGATTTCCACTAGGGGAATTAGAGTTAATTGAGCTCTTTTCTGGGGGATAAAGCAGCTGAGGCCATATTTCTATTAGTGTCTTTTTTCCTTGCCCTACTCTAAGAGAGTGTTTCCACACACATAAGACTTAATCTAACAGGTTCTCATGGAATATTATATATAAAATAAGATCATGTATTTGAAAATGTTTGGCACCCAATCTGGTACATGTTAATCACTCACTACAAATTGGTTATATCTAGTTGAACATTAACTGATTTTGGTGAATATGTGATTGCTATAAATGAAATGTCCCTTGAGCTGACCAAGGGATTAAAAAAAAATCTAACTTATCTTGGGGTATGAAAAATATAAAGTATCTCTCAGAGATAAGCCAGATTACATATTCAATAACAAAATCTTTCATTTCAAATTTCAGCTACAAACTTCGGGTGTTCCTGTAAATGCAAAAGTGGAAGGTGAACTACATATGGTTGAAAATGCTTGACCGAAAATGAAGAAGGAAAAGAGGAACACAGAACCTAGAGACACTGAAAATTGAAATGCATACAAGCAGACATCCTCTCAAATCCCACCCAAGAAGCAACGAATAAGCTTGAAAAATTATTCATCTGGTTTTTCATGGTATAGCACAAAGACTCATGGTATAGCACAAAATATTTTCATGGTATAGCACAAATATTTTCATGGTATAGCACAAAAACTAGGGTGCTGGGTTCCATCACTGACTTGCAAGTTTCCATCACAGTTAAAAAAAAAAAAAAGGGAGGGGGATAATATTTGCCATGTACTGAACAGTGATGCTTTGAGGATTAATGACATAATGTCTGTAAAGAGGTTGGAGCTCCTTGGAAAAAAGACACTACATAAATATAAAGTAGTATTAATATTTAGGCTTAGTCCACAATGTGAGACCTGCTTTCTTTGGCTCATGAGGTCATCAGCAGTTTTGTAAGGTGTACTCAAACACCCACAGAGGAGCCTTGTTAGCGGCCTCGTAAGTGGACTGTAAAAGCTAATCTGACCCACCTGGTCAGAGCAGTCACGGAGGCTGTTCCCTTTTCATGGCCTCTGAGAAGCTACAGATGGAGAGTGCTCGGCTCTCTAAAGGAATGAGACATGGCCATGAGAGCACTTCAACAGCATTTAGGGCTTCTCAGGAATGCAGTGGGAGTTTGGGAATGTTTTGACTTAGAATTAAACAAAAGTGCAGTCATATCATATCTTGATTTAGAAGAAAGGCTAAATTCGCCTTTCTCAGACAACGAAAATTTGGAGTAAGAGTAGGAATGAGAAAGCTACTTCTTGGAATGGTTAGTTTATATCTTTAAAGGATTTGGAAGCAAACTTGGGTTTTTTGGTCCTGGGAACATTTTAGTCTCCAGGGGTTGTAGTCTCTTTGATGGCAATATCCTGACTCCTCATCACGGCTTCATCTCTGTGAAACGGTTATCAAGGGCAATCTTGCAGAAGTTTCAGTTCTAAAGTTTCAAAGGACAATCAATTCAATGTAGACATTGTCTTGCAAAGTCTTGTGGTATAACTGAATGACATCAATGTAATTGTGATGAAACATTTGCATTTCTCAGTTTTAAAAGATAAAATTAATTTTGATTCAAGGGCCTTAGGCATCAGAAACCACCATCTTCAAAATGTGAGGTTCATGAACTTATTATAATCTTTAGTGCTTAATAGTGATTCTGAGGCTGTGTCCATAACACTGAAACATTTTAACAAAAGATGAAAAAATGTGAAGGAATTTTTTTAAAATCTGGGTGTTCTGTTTTACATTGATCTAGGTTGGGTGCTCTTCAAGAAATGAATTTGGGGGGCGCCTGGGTGGCTCAGTGGGTTAAGCCTCTGCCTTCGGCTCAGGTCATGATCTCAGGGTCCTGGGATCGAGTCCCGCATTGGGCTCTCTGCTCAGCAGGGAGCCTGCTTCCTCCTCTCTCTGCCTGCCTCTCTGCCTACTTGCGATCTCTCTCTCTCAAATAAATAAATAAAATCTTTAAAAAAATGAATTTGGCTCTTGTCCACTGATTGCTATGGTATTTCAAACTGATTAATATTGATAATATATGCTTTGTTAGGGGAAAGGGAACAAAAATGTTATAACCTTCTCAACTTGGTAGTCAAATCTACGCTAACTAGAAAGGATTTTCTAAATAAAGTATTGCCCTTAGTTCTTCCCATCCTTTAATGAACAGTTTAGTCTTAATACTAGTGTTAGCTTGGGTGGCTCAGTGGGTTAAGCCTCTGCCTTCAGCTCAGGTCATGATCTTAGGGTCCTGGGATGTAGCCCTACATTGGGCTCTCTGCTCAGCAGGGAGCCTGCTTCTCCCTCTCTCTCTCTGCCTGCCTCTCAGCCTACTTGTGGTCTCTCTCTCTTTCTGTCAAATAAATAAATAAAACCTTTTAAAAAAATACTAGTGTTAGGTGTAGCAGAGCAAGAGAGGCACCCTGAGCAGGGTGAGGAGGGCATTGCATCTACATTGGGAAAAAGGCCCAGAGCAGGAGGGTCAGAGCCCTACAAGGGTAAGATGGGTATCTATATGTGTGCAGAAGAAGGTGACGAGGATGGAAGTTTGGTTACGTTTGAGGGGACTGATAAAGTAATGAGAGCCAGGTTTCTCACTAATGGAGAAAGAAATTACAAATATGGAAAGTGAAAAAATTCGAATGATTTCTATAGCTTTGGATTGGAATTGGCAGTATAGGTGTGAACTCATGGATTTCCATAAAGAGACATATAGATATGTGTGTGTATGTGTGTGTGTGTGTGTGTATGTGTTCATACACATATTTCCCAGCTCATCCACTGAGAGAGACCATGTCTTGGCTACTAAATGAAACCAATAAAAAACTAGGTATCCTTGGAGAAATGGCTGATTCCAGGACTGGAACCAGGAAAGTACAAGATGAGCCTGAAACAAGTTGATGTACCAGAATGTAAGGAAAGTACTCAAAGAATTGAGGGGACATGTCAAAGAACACAGAAGCCAGCTTGAAGGGCCTCCCACGGGCAAAATCTGAGACAATGAGAGCATCAAAATAAATAAAAATAATGATAGTAATGGATAAAACAGGCACCCATGAGTCTATACTGATATAAATAAATAATGAATGTGAAGTTTGATGAGAAATAGGATAATTTACACAGTTTCAAAGAACTTCCCTACAAACTATTTAAAATTACAAAGAGGAGAGAGTAACTACAGTAAAGAACCCTGGTAGAAACCACTTTAATCAAGTAACCAAAATAAGCATCCATCAATAATGGACAGATCAAAATCATGTGCCATTTGACAGGAAGCAATAAGTACTAAGTACCACTTCTGTGGTATTCTTGAAAAAGATGCATACCCTGAATCTAATCATGAGGAAACATCAGACAAACCCAAATTGAAGGACATTCTACAAAATAACTGGTCCATTCTAGAAAAACATGTCAAGTTGCATAATATACAGATTTGCTGAATCATTATGTTGTATACCTGAAATTAATATAACATTGTGTATCAACTATACTTCAATAAAAACAAAACAAATACACATACACAAAAACATGTCAAGGTCATGAAAATCAAGGAAAGACTGAGGAACAGCCCTAAGCTAAAGGAAGCTAAAGAAATTCAACAACTAAATACAACATTGATTTAACGTGGATCCTTTCCCTATCATTGACATTATTAGGATAAAACTTGAATAGACTTTGAGGGTTGGATAATAGTAATGCGTCAGAATTAATTTCCCAGTTTTCATGGTTGTACTGTGATTATTTTTGAGACTATCCGTGTTTCTAGGGATTGCATACTACAGTATTTCACAAGTGATGAAGCAACTGGTTTAGGAAATCATTTGTGTTGTACTTATAGTTTTTCTGTAAGTTAGAGATTGTTTCAACATAAACATAAATTTACACAAAAGACTATTCTAGAGAAAAGATTGTATATTTTCTTGTTTTTTCCTGTTAATGTATGTCCTACATATAAAAATCTATTTATATAAATTATATAGAGACAAATATTGTGGAAACTGAAGACATTTATTCTGTTCAAACTCATCTAGTGATTATTTTTAAATGTGTCCACATGTAAGTGAGGTATCAATAAGTTTGGCTTGTTCTTAAAACAAAGAAATCCAGAAAAGCTAGAGACAAAGGAGTGAGGGGAAACTGGCAGGAGCTAAAGCTAGAACCTTAGGCTAGAGCAGATCAGGTATCACCTGGAAGACTATGAAAAGTGAAGTGACATAAAGAGATTCATAGCTTTAAAGGAAGATTCTGGATGCTTTGTGTCAAACTTTGCAAAGGCAAAAATGAAAGCAGGGAGACCCTACATGAGTACTATTTACCTGAGCTAGAATGGTAACAATGAGATAGTGAGAAGTGGTCGGATTTGAAATATATTTTGAAAGGAGAGCTCACTGGACTTGCTAATGGAGTAGATGTGGGTTATAAGGGAGAAGAGCCAAGGATGTCTGCTAGGGTCTTAGAGCAACTGGGTAAATGATGGTTTCATTTATTGAGATGGGAAAGACTGAGGAAGTGACTAATAATAGGAAAATAGTATGAATTGAGGAAAATAGTATGAATATGAAAATAGTATGAATAGTGGGGACGAAGGTGGTTAAAGTGTGTTAAAGAGAACAGATAACAGGGAAGTGGACAGAGCAAACAAAGACAATTCTCTTGCAAGGTGGATATGATTTGGGTCAATGGAAAGAAGAAAGGCATTCCAGGCAAGAGAAAAGTATATTTGTCAAGATATGGAGAAAGAAATGAACTCGGCTTGTTCCTGACAGTGAGAAAACAGACATAACTCAGGGAAGGGGAACATGTTGGGTAATAGTGGGAAATAAAACAGGTAACATGGAGCCAGATCATGAGTAATCTGCAGGTTGAGGTGTTTACACTTGATGTAGTAGAAAATAGAAGTCATGAGATATTTTAATTAGGGAAGTGATATGATGAAGTTTATAAAAAATATCAGATTGGTAGTGGTATGAGAGATAGTGCAGGAGGCTGTGGGAGAGCCTGGAGGCTGTGGCAGCAATTTAAATGCAGAAAGAAGAAGGCCTGGATTCAAGTTTTAGTAGTAAAATCTGACTGGAAAGGGAAATATTGGGGAACTTTTGAAACCTGACTAAATAAAGAGAACAATCCCAAGATTCTGAACTTTAGACATTGAGAGAATAAAGTTGACACTGAAAGGCAGGGAAAATGGGTAGGAAAATTCGTTCTGGGTGTGAAAAGGGGAGGGCAGTGGAGAATAAAGAGATGAGCACATTGGACTTGACATATTGGTGGGACATCAAAGTGGAAATTCCCAATAGAAAGTTAAAGATATAGAACTGGAGTTCTGGGCAAGAGGCCTCAAGATAAACCATTTGGGAGTGGATATGATATGTGAAGCCCAGAGAAGAGATGAATCCTCCAAAGGAAAATATGTACAGCTCAAAGCATAGATGGTCAAAGACAGTGGAGATGTTGGATTTTACCTGCAACTGGAGGTGGGGGGAGGAACAAAAGTGACAGAGAAATGGATGACAGGTCAGGCAGATGGAAAAAGAATGAGAACAGAATAATATCGTAGAAATAAGAAGGAACATTTAAAAATAGTATATAGTTAATATCATAAAATAGGTCAAGAAAATAAAGATTGTGGGGCGCCTGGGTGGCTCAGTGGGTTAAAGCCTCTGCTTTCGGCTCAGGTCATGATCCCAGGGTCCTGGGATCGAGCCCCACATCGGGCTCTCTGCTCCGCGGGGAGCCTGCTTCCTCCTCTCTCCCTGCCTGCCTCTCTGCCTACTTGTGATCTCCGTCTGTCAAATAAATAAATAAAATCTTAAAAAAAAAAAAAAGAAAAGAAAGATTGTGAGATCTATTCATTAAAAAGTCATTGTTTATTCTGAAGAGAATAGTTAGGAAAGTGAAGAAAAGTGAAGTGACCAGCTTTCTGAGCCAAAGAACAAGTGAGGAGTATGCAGTAAATGGAAAGAGTCTTGTGAGCTGTGCCTGGCTGGCTCAATTGGTTAAGCATCCAACTCTGGATTTTGGCTGAGGTTATAACCTCAGGGTTGTGAGATTGGGCTCCATGCTCAGCACAGAGTCTGCCTGACACACTATCTCTCCCTCTCGCTCTGCCCCTCACCCTATTCATGCATGTGCACACACGCATGCACATGCTCTCTCACTCTCTCTAAGTACATAAGTAAAAGCTTTAAAAAAAAAAAAAAGAAAAGAAAGAAAGCATCTTGTGAGAAATTTGGCAAGGAAAGGAAGGAAACAGCATATTAACTAGGGGGGTAATCAGGATCATGTAAAGCCTTTTTTAATGTAAAGTTTAGGACAACTTCACTTAAATTTTCCTCCTCTCCTGGCTCAGAACTTCAAAGTTTTCCTTTTGAGCAAAGTCAGGGATCATGACACAAAGCATCCAAAACCAAGTGGAGGAATTTGATCTCTTTGTACATTCTTGTAAATTAATAGGAAGTATCTTTGTGAACTTTCAGACTATGAGACTACAGTGTTCTGACAAGCTCTGAAAAGATACAGTAAGAGTGAGAAGTTTTAAAACATGAAAATATTTTCAGATATCATTACTATATCCAGTGGCCTTCTACCCAGCTGAGGTATTTATTTCCAAGTGGAGACTAGGAGTCTATATTCTCTTCCTGATATGGTTTAGACTTAAATTCTTTAAATATAATTTTATAGTATTTTTATAGTATTATAAAGTGTTTTTCATGTTTAAATTGTTAAACAATAATTTATCAATTCTCAGAATTCCTATACAAAGTAATAGTATCTTTATTCTTCAGACAAAAATACTTAAAGAAAAAATGCTCTGCATGTCTTTTAAACTAATTCTTGACATATTTATTTTTTAGAAACGTATTTACTGACTTCTGGGTAGAGATAGTTTCCTAAACCTCAAATGAGCAGAAACCCCAAATGACAGAAAGAATAAGAAGGAAGAAAAAAAGCACTGAAATTTTGGAAGCTGGAAAGCAGATACATGAGAGGTAACTAAAAGCTAGTAACTTAAACCAGCAGTGGAGCAAACCAACGACCACCCAAATGAACATTAGTCTAAGGAATGTCCAGCATCATATACTTTTGGAAGAGGGGATTAAGAGGATGGGTAGAGGAGCTAAAATAAGATCAACTTAAAGACATTTATGAAGCAACTGAAATCTTCAGATCCCTTCTTCAACTTTGCAGAACCATGCAGTTGCCCCTTGCCCACCAGGGTATAAAATCATAAGTTTATTCTCTGGAGATGGTGATAGTCTTTGGATAGTGGGATACAAAGCACCCCCAAGGAAAGCTTATGAGGAATTAAGTAAAAGTGACCCTCAGGCCTCCCATCTCTATTTGGCTCCCAAAATACTTGTGGCCAACAAAGATTCTGAGGAAACTGACCAAGAGGAAAAAAATTTTTTTTTAATGATTTTATTTATTTATTTGAGAGAGAGCATGCACAAGCGAGAGAGAGCACAAGTGAGGGAGAGCATGAGCAAGAGGAGGGGCAGAGGGAGAGGTAGAAGCAGATTCCCTGCTGAACAAGGAACCCAACACAGGGCTCCATCCCAGGACACTGAGATCATGACCCAACCCAAAGGAAGACACTTAACTGAGACACGCAGGTGCCCCAGATACAGATTAAATATGGATATTAAGAATTCCCCCAAAGACCTGACCAGATCATTCTAAAGTGAAGGCCACAATCACAATAATTTTTTTTAAGATTTTATTTATTTATTTGTCAGAGAGGGAGAGAGAGAGCGAGCACAGGCAGACAGAGTGGCAGGCAGAGGCAGAGGGAGAAGCAGGCTTCCCGCCAAGCAAGGAGCCCAACGTGGGACTCGATCCCAGGACACTGGGATCACGACCCGAGCCGAAGGCAGCCGCCCAACCAACTGAGCCACCCAGGCATCCCCACAATCACGATAATTTATAATAAGTTCAGGGCTTTCTAGTTCCTCTACACTTAAATATGAGCAGACAGCCAAGGAATTAGAACTACCAGCTATCTCCAGACTTCTGAGGAGAGAGGGATAGAGGAGATGGATTGAAGTACAGGAGGAAATGGCAAACAAACAGAGGTAACAGGGGCACCTGGGTGGCAGTGGGTTAAAGCCTCTGCCTTCGGCTCAGGTCATGATCCCAGGGTCCTGGGATAGAGCCCTGCATCGGGTTCTCTGCTCAGTGGGGAGCCTGCTTCCTCCTCTCTCTCTCTACCTACCTCTCTTCGTAATTGTGATCTCTATCTGTCAAATAAATAAATAAAATCTTAAAAAAAAAACAGAGGTAACAAGCAGACATACTGAGAGAAGAAATCTTTTTAGAGATAATATCCTCTGAGACAAGACACAATTCTTGGAGCACAAACAAGAATATGATAGTATAAAAAGGAACATTCAGAAAACAACAACAAAAGGCTCTTGGAAACAAACAGTAATATAAATGAAAACTCAATAAAAGAGCAGGATTGTATTGAGGAGTTATCCATAAAAGTAGGACAAAAGCAAAAGATACAAAAAATTAGAGAGAAAACATTTTTTTTAAATAGAGAAGCTGTATATGAGGTCTACTATCTAAATATTAAGAAATCAAGATGCCTGGGTGGCTTAGTGGGTTAAAGCCTCTGCCTTCAGCTCAGGTCATGATCCCAGGGTCCTGGGATCGAGTCCTGCATCGGGCTATCTGCTAGGCAGGGAGCCTGCTTCCCTCTCTCGCTCTGCCTGCCTCTCTGCCTACTTGTGATCTCTGTGAAATAAATAGATAAAATCTTTTTAAAAATTTAAAAAATTACAAAAAAGAAACCCAGAAAGCACAGCAAAGGAAACAGTCAACAAAACAAAGAGGCAACCCACAAAATGGGAGAAGATATTCACAAATGACACTATAGACAAAGGGCTGATATCCAAGATCTATAAAGAAGTCCTCAAACTCAACACACACAAAACAGATAATCACGTCAAAAAAATGGGCAGAAGACATGAACAGACACTTCTCCAAAGAAGACATACAAATGCTAACAGACACATGAAAAAATGTTCACCATCATTAGCCATCAGGGAGATTCAAATCAAAACCACATTGAGATACCACCTCACCCCAGTTAAAATAGCCAAAATCAACAAGACAGTAAACAACAAGTATTGGAGAGGATGTGGAGAAAAGGGAATCCTCTTACACTGTTGGTGGATGCAAGTTGGTACAGCCACTTTGGAAAACAGTGTGGAGATTCCTTAAGAAATTAAAAATAGAGCTACCTTACGACCCTGCAATTGCACTACAGGGTATTTACCCCAAAGATACAGATGTAGTGAAAAGAAGGACCACCTGTACCCCAATGTTCATAGCAGCAATGACCACAGTCACCAAACTGTAGAAAGAACCAAGATGCCCTTCAGCAGACGAATGGATAAAGAAGATATGGTCCATATATACAATGGAGTATTATGCCTCCATCAGAAAGGAATACCCAACTTTTGTATCAACATGGATGGGACTGGAAGAGATTATGCTGAGTGAAATAAGTCAAGCAGAGAGAGTCAATTATCATACAGTTTCACTTACTTGTGGTGTATAAGGAATAACACAGAGGACATTGGGAGGTGGAGAGAAGTTAGTTGGGGGAAATCAGAGGGGGGTACAAACCATGAGAGACTGTGGACTCTGAGAAACAAACTGAGGGTTTGGTGGGGGAGAGGGTAGGGTGAGCCTGGTGGTGGGTATTGTGGAGGGCACATATTGCATGGAGCACTGGGTGTGGTGCATAAGCAATGAATTTTGGAACACTGAAAAAATTAATTTTTTAAAAAATCCAGAAAGAAAAAACAGAGAAATTTGAGGAAGCATGATTTTTATCAAGGAAATAATTCAAGAAAATTTTCCAAAACTGATTCAAATGGGCCACTGAGTGATAAGAACAAATAATGAATGAGAATAGACCTACACCAGGGTACATTATAAAATTTCAAAAACCTGAGGAAAAATCTTCCAGATAGGAGAAAACAGATATTATACAAAAAGTCAGAATCAGAATGGCTTGGAAATTCTTAACAGCAACAACAGAGAGTAGAAGACAAAGGAACAATGCCTCAATATTCTTATTAAAAATAAATGTCTTCCTAGATTTTTATTGCCAGCCAAGCCCTCAATCAAATATAAGCGTAGAATAATGATATTTTTAGGGCATGTATGATCTCAAAAACTTACTTCCCATCACCTCTCTTTAAGAAAGTTACCAGAGGATACACTCCACAAAAATGAGGGCGCAAACCAAGCATAAGAAACAGGAATCTTGGGACACCTGGCTGCCTCAGTAGGTAGAGCATGCAACTCTTGATCTCAGTGTGGTTTGAGTCCCACACTGGGCATATAGATTACTTACAAACAAACAAAGAGATCTAACACAGGAAAGGCAAAGAATTCTCCAGAAATTGGTGAAGGCAGATTCCAGGATGAGAGTGAGGCACCAGCCAGAGAACAATCATCCCAATTTGGTCAAAGGTGAAAAGCTCCAGGAGAAATTTCTCAGTGAGGATAAAATTATTTCTTCTGAATATCTGAGAGAAGATTTAGAGCAGCACTACATATTAGTTCTGTGATGATGGAAATATTCTGTATCTGCACATACAGTAGTCACTAGTCAGAGAACTTGAAATGTGTCTAGTGTTTTTGAGGAAACAAACTTATTATTTTATTTAATTTATCTCAATGTAAATTTTAATAGTCACATGTGGTTAGTGACTGCCATATTGGACAGTGCAGTTTAGATAATCGGCAGAAAAGTTTGGAGTTCAATTAGGAATAAGTATAGAGAAAACTAAGTAAATGAAAAACTTATGCAAGAAAGGAAAAGCAATTGTGGCTTACACTACATAATTCAGCTCTGTATAGAATTACATAGTTATAATAATATAAACACAAATTACTGACATAACCCAAATTACATAAACCTCCCAAAAGGTGTCTTATTTTACCTTCATTTACCAAAGAAGAATGAATACTATCTCCAGATCAATAATTTTATTTCTCTAGTATTTTCTTAATGGCTACATAGTGCTTCATTTTATTGGTTTACCAAAATTTTTTGAATCAATCCTTCATGGTTGTTTCCAACTTGGGACAATTATCAACAGGGCTTTAATGATTAACACTGTGATCACTATGTTTTAAAATTCAACTGTAATGAAACAAAATTTACATATTATTATAAACACTGTAGCATCTATATCAAGTGTACATTTTTATGATATTTGATAAATGAATATATCTTTGCAACCACCACCACGATCAAGATGGAGAATGTTTCATTACCCTTAAGTTTCCTTATGCCGCTTTGCATTAAATCCCCACCCAACTCTGAACCCAGGCAAACACCAATTTGTTTTCTATCATTTCAGATTAGTTTTGTTTCTAAAATTTCAAGTAAAAGAAATTATATAGTATGTATTTTTATCTGACTTTTCTGATTTTTAAAAATGCATTCACAGTTTTACAAGTACCCATTGTTTGTTCCTTTTTGTTGCTAATAATAATTCATTGTACAAAGGTACCACAATTTGCTGATCCCTTGATCTGAAGATGAGCATTTGGGTTGTTTCCAGTTTGGAGCTATTTTTTTTTAAAAAGATTTTATTTATTTATTTGACAGAGAGAGAGAGAGCTCACAAGTAGGCAGAGAGGCAGGCAGAGAGAGAGGAGGAAGCAGGCTCCCTGCTGAGCAGAGAGCCTGATGTGGGGCTCTATCCCAGGACCCTGGGATCACGACCTGACCCGAAGGCAGAGGCCTCAACCCACTGAGCCACCCAGGTGCCCCTCCAGTTTGGAGCTATTATGAATAAAATTGTTATGAACATTTGTGTATAAGTCTTTTTGTGATTACATGTTTTCTTTTCTCTTGAGTAAATAGCTAGGAGTGAAATCGCTGTTCCATATAGTTAAGTGTAGGCTTAACTTTATAGAAAAGTGACAAAACATTCTCCAAAGTGGTTGTACCATTTTACAACCATCAACAATATATGAAAATTTTAAAAGCTTTACATCTTGACAACACTTGGTATTGTCAGTTTTTAATCATCTTAGTGAATGTGTACTAGTATCTCATTCTGGTCTTAATTTGCATTTCCTTGATGACTAATAATATTAAGGATTTTTTAATGCATTTATTTGGCCATTGGTACATAGTTCTTGTAAGGTGCCTGTTCAAATTCTTGGGACATTTTTAAAAATGGGGTTGTCATCTTACTATTGTGTTGAAAATAATCTGTATAATCTGTATATATAAAAGTTATATATTCTGAATACAACTTCAACTGAATACAACTTCTTCTACAACTGAATACAACGTCAGAGGTATGTATTCAGACTATTTTCTCCCAGTATTGGCTTATATTATCATTTGTTAACAATGTCCTTGGAAGAAAAGTTTTAAATTTTGGTAAAGTCCAATTTATCAACAATTTTTTGCTTTTATGATTAGCGCTTTTGGGGAACTAAGAAATTTTTGCTTGAAAATGTTGTTCCTTCTAGAATTTTTATAGTTATAGCTCATACATTTAGGTCTATTTTGAATTAATCTTGTGTGTGGTAAGAGGTTAGGATTAAGGTTCATTTTTCCTATATGGATATCTAGTGTTTTAGCATCATTTGTTGAAAAGACTATCTTTTACCTTAGTGCTTTCATAAAAATATCAATTGATAAAATATATGTGGGTATACTTCTGAACTCTTCATTCCAGTCCATTGATCTGTACATTTATCTTCACCACAATGTCACCCTATCTTGTTTAGTGTACTTTTACAGTCTTGATACCTGAGAGTAAGTTCTCCAACTTTGTTCTTTTTCATAATTATAGAGTTTTGGGGTCCTTTGCATTTCCATTTAAATTTTAGAAGTAGCTTGTCAATTTCTACCAAGGTGGTCTGTGGAATTTTGGCTGTGATTTTATTGAATATACAGATCAGTTTGGGGAAAAGTGACCTCTTCAAGTCTTCTAATCCATCAACATGACACATTTATGCATTTATTTGTCTCTTCTTTATCTCAGCAATGTTTTATAGTTTTTATTATACAGGTCTTGCCATTTGTCTTGTTAGTTTAGCTGTAAGTTTTTGAATTTTTATGCTACTGAAATGGTATTTTAAAATTTCACTTTCCAATTTATCATTAATAGTATACAGAAATAAAATAGATTTCTATGTATTGACCCTATATCCTATGACCTTGCTAAATTCATGTTACTAATCCTGGTAGTATGTTTCTTATCTATTTCTTAGGATTTTCTATGTATGCAGTCATGCCATTTTCAAAGAAATTCAGTTTTATTTCTTCCTTTTCAATGTGTATGCCTTTTATCTCTTATTTTTACCTTAATTCACTGACTAGAATCTCTACTATAACGTACAATAGAAGTGATAAGAGTTGATATCCTGTTTTATTGTCTATCTTAGGTGTGAAGCGTTTAGTCTTTCACTATTAAGTATGATGTTACCTTTAGGTTCTTTGTAAATGTCTTTTAGAAGGTCAAGGAAGTTCCCTTCCATTCCTTATTTTCTAGAAGCTTCTTTTTAGAAAAATTACAAATGTGTATTCAATTTTGTCTAATACTTTTTCTACATCTATAGAGGTGATCACATAGTTTTTCTCCTCTATTACATTAATACAGTGAGTTACATTGATTCTTTTTTTTTTAAGATTTTATTTATTTATTTGACAGAGGGAGAGATATCACAAGTAGGCAGAGAGGCAGGCAGAGAGAGAGGGGGAAGCAGGCTCCCCGCTGAGCAGAGAGCCCAATGTGGGGCTCGATCCCAGGACCCTGAGATCATGACCTAAGCGGAATGCAGTGGCTTAACCCCTCTGAGCCACCCAGGCGCCGCTACATTGATTCTTAAATCTTAAATCAAACTTGCATTCCTAGGATAAACCCCATTTACTTATGAAACATTATCTTTTCCACATATTGCTTGATTTGATTTGCTAATATTTTGCTAATGACATTTGCATCAATAGTCACGAGGGATATTATTTAGTCCACAGTTTTCTATTCTTGTAATGTCTTTGTTTGGCTTTAGTATTAGGATAATGCTGGTCTCATAAGAGGAGTTTGAAGACCTCTCCTTTATGCTCTTATGGAGTTTAAGATTAGCATTATTTCTTCCTTAATTGTTTAATAGAATTCACCAATGAAACCCTCTAGTGTAGAGTTTCTGTATATGAAGGGTTTTAGTAATGACTTCAATTTCTTTAAGCAATGTAAGTTTATTAAGTTTATCTATTTCTCCATGTGTCAGTTTGGTAATTTTTGTCTTTCAATGAATGCATTTATTTTACCCAAGTTGTCAAATTTAACAAAATATAATTTTTATATTTCTTTATTATGTTTTTAATGTCTGTGGAATTGGTAGCAATATCTATCCCTCATGCCTGATATTGGTAATTTGTGTCTTCTCTCTTTATTTCTTAGCAGTCTAGTTAGAGGTTTATCAAATATAGGTATTTTCAATATTTTCCACATTTTTGTATATTTTCTAGATGTGTTGTTATTGATTTTTAATATAACTCCACTGTGGTCAGAGAAATACTTTATTATTATAATCCTTTCAAATTCACTAAAACATGTTTTATGACCCAGATTATGGTCTAATTTGGTTCTACAAACACTTTAAAAGAATATGTATTCTGTAGTTATTGGATGGAGTGTTTTGTAAGGTTAATGAGGTCAAGTTGATGATGTATTAAGTCTTCTATACATTTATTGATTTTCTGTTTGCTCTATCATTGAGAGAGGAGTGCTGAAATAACTATAATTGTTGATTTCTCCTTTAGTCCTGTCAGGTTTTGATTCATGTATTTTCAAACTCTGTTATTAACTTTATATACATTTAAGATGGATTCTTTTACTATTTTGTGATATCTCTATCCCTGATAGTATTCCTTATCCTAAAATCTGCCTTGTCTGATATTAATATTGTCATTCCAGCTTTCTTACATGTGGTTTTGTATAGCAGCACCTGGGTGGCTCAGTCATTAAGTTTCTGCCTTCAGCTCAAGTCATGATCCCAGGGTCCTGGGATCAAGCCCACTCGTGCTCACTCTCTCATGCTCTCCCTCTCAAATAAATAGGTAAAATCTTTAAAAACAAAAACAAGTAGTCTTTGTGTGATATATCTTTTATCATTTTACTTTTAAGTTACCTGGTTCTTTATATAGAAAATATTTTTCTTGTAAATAGCACTTGTCTATTCATTTGACAGTCTCTGTCTTTTAACTGAAGTGTTTAAACATCTTACTTTTAGTTAAACTGTCTATGTGATTGGCTTAAAGTTTACCACTTTGCTTCTATCTGTCTCATCTCTTCTTAGTTCCTTTTCTCTTGCCATTTTTTGGATTCACCATTTAAAAGAACATTTCGTTTAAAGAAATTTTCATTGTATCTCATCTACTGACTTACTAATTATACTACTTTTTAATGATTTCTTCAAGAGTTTATAAAATGCGTATCTGACTTAAAGAATTAACCTTCAAATAACATTGTGCCACATCAAGCAAAAATCTTTTTTTTTTAAGATTTTATTTATTTATTTGACAGAGAGAGAGAGATCACAAGTAGGCAGAGAGGCAGGCAGAGAGAGAGGGGGAAGCAGGCTCCCCGCTGAGCAGAGAGCCCAATGTGGGGCTTGATCCCAGGACCCTGGGATCATGACCTGAGCCGAAGGCAGAGGCTTAACCCACTGAGCCACCCAGGTGCCCCTCAAGCAAAAATCTTACAATGTACTCCTATTTCCTGCCTCTTGTCCTCTTGTCATATATTTTGCTCCTACATGTTATATAAATTCAATAATATATTGTTATTATTTTTGCTCTAAACAGAAGCTGTCTTTAAAGAAATTCAAAAACAAGACACAAATTCTTAATTTAACCACATATTAACATAGATCCAAGTATACCTCTCATATGATTTTCCTCCAATTTGAGTGTTTTTTTTTAAAGATTGATTTATTGAGGCACCTGGGTCACTCAGGTGGTTAAGCATCTGTCTTCGGCTCAGGTCATGATCCCAGGATCCTGGGATTGAGCTCCATGTCAGGCACCCTGCTCAATGGGGAGTCTGCTTCTCCCTCTCACTCTAACCCTCCCCCCTGCTTGTGCTTTTGCTTGCTCCCTCTCTCAAATGAATTAAAACACACACACACACCTTAAAGATTTACTTATTTATTTATTTATTTATTTGAGAAAGAGGTAGGGAGAGGCAGAGGGAGAAGGAGAGAGAAACTCTAAGTAGATTCTATGCTCAGCATGGAGCCCAATGTGGGGCTCAATTTCATGACCCAGAGATCACAACCTGAGCCAAAAGCAAGAGTTGGTTGCTTAACTCAGTGCAGCACCCAGATGCCCCTTGAACTTCTTTAATATTTCTTGTAGTACTGCTCTATTGACAACAAATTCTGTCTTTTTTTTTTTTTTTGCCTAAAAATGTCTTTTTTTCACTTTAATTTTTAAAGGCTATTTTTGCTAGGTACAAATTCAAAGTGGAAAGCTTTTGCCTTTCATGAAGTTAAAAGATGTTATTCCATTGTCTTATGGCTTATATTGTCTCTGCTAAACATGTGTTTATAATTTTCATCAAATTTATAAAATTTATGGTCACTATATTTTCAAATCTCCACTTGACTTTTGGGGATTCCAATGACACATACAAATTAGACTGCTTGATATTGTTCCACAAGTCACTGAGTCACTATTTTGTTTTGTTTGGGTTTTTTTCCCCCTCTATGCTTCAGTTTAGATATTTTCTATTGTCTCTATCTTCAAGTTCACTGATCTATTCTTTAGTAGAGTCTAATCTGCTGTTAAACCCACTAATGATATTTTAAAATTTCAGATATAGTGTTCTTAAACTCTACAATCTATTTGTCCCCACTTTTATCTTATTATTTATTTTTTACTTTTTATTTACTTGACAGAGAGAAAGAGCACAAGCAGAGGGAGCCGCAGGCAGAGGGAGAGGGAGAAGCAGGCTTCCTGTTGAGCAGGGAGCCTGACATGGGGCTCAAACACAGGAGCTGAAATCATGACCTGAGCTGAAGGCAGACACTTAACCAACCAAGCCACCCAGGTGGCCCTGCCCCTACTTTAAAAATATTTTTTCATTTTTCTCATTATATTCATGTTTTTCTTTAAATCATTGAGCATATTTATTATAGCTTTTCCTCATTTGTTTTATCGAGGTATAACTTACATACAGTAAAAACTATCCCTTTTAGTATATAGTCCCGTGAATTTTAACAAACATATGCACAATAAAATTATAAAATAGCCCCATTACCCTCAAAACTCCACTATGACCCTTTGTGACCTTACACCCAGCTCTGGAACCTACTAATCTATTTTCTTTGCCCAGAGCAAATTATACATATTATATAAAATTATACATATATTTTAAAATTAAGTTTTGCTTTTGTAAGAATGTTTTGAGAGAGATCAACTTCTAGCATATCAGTATGGAGAGCTCCACAGACCTGCTTCTCAGAAAAACTGATAAAACTATTTTAAAAAATTGAAGCAGCTGGGGGATATCTGGGTAGCTCAGTCGGTTGAATGTCCAACTCTTGGTTTCAGCTCAGGTCGTGATCTCAGGATCCTGGGATTGAGCCTCGCATTGGGTTCCAAGCTCAGCATGGAGTCTGCCTGAAATTCTCTCTCCCTCTCTGTCTGCCCCTCCCACTTGTGCTCTCTCTAAATAAATAAATAAATAAACATTTTTAAAAATTCAGTCTCAGAATGGTCCCAAAGACATATAGCAAATGAAGAAACCTCTATTCAAGAAAATTTACTAAAATTTGGTAAGAACAACAAATCTCTGGTATTTGAACCAAAACCACTCCCTCCACCCTCTGAGCTCAGTGAGACTCCACTCCACTCCAGGCTGGTATAGCCAAGTACACATAGCTCCCTCTCCCTTACATCTTCATGAGAGGGTCTAAACATCCACATTTCTCATCCTGCCCCTACCTATATATTGTTGAGACTAAATTCTATGTCTTTATGATCAAAAGTTGAGGGCTCCCCTCTTCTACCCAGCCCCCACTGGTGGGTCAAAGGTTCTCATTTGGATGCAGCCAGGAACACAATCACTCTTCCCCTGGCTCATAAGACCATGGTCCCACACTGGGAGAGACTAATTGAGAAGACCTGAGTCTAATGCATCACCTCCACCTAGCACTCAGCTCCTAAAGCAGGACTGTCACTCAGAGAGATGTAAGCCATTGTCTCCACTCCTAGCTCCAGAGCTGGGGCTCAGAGATTTTACCAGGGGGTAGAAGCAGGACATAAAACAGATATATCCTAAATTTTCCCAAGAAAAGTGACTATTTGCAACAGAACATGGAGAAATGCAAGGAAAAGGGCACTCTTAAATATGACCGAGGTTGTGCTGAAAGGAAATTGAGGGGGGTATTTGTAGATTCATTGGAGATACAGGCTAAACTGTAGGCCAATTAGTTTGCAGAAGAGAATCAAAATAAGAGACAGATGGGAGGAGCCCTCTTGAAATAAGAACAAACACTGAGCTCAGGAAATCCCTTCAAAGGAGCCTAAATTTGATTGGACTAATCTCTAGAGCAGTTTATGTCTGGAACACTGTTGAAAACAATCACCAGCAATTAGCTGAGTTTAATAGCTGGTGAGGTCAGGGAAAGAGACAAAGAAAGTCCTGACAAAACCATCAAGGTAATTGTGGGTATCCACAAGGCTACATTATCTAAGTAGCAACATCAGAGGCTTAATACTACAGGGGAGAAGTAGATTTCACTAAAATAAGACAGCCAGTCACTAAACAAAGAAATAACAATAACATGAGCCAGGAGGCAAGGGAAGGTCCAGAACCAACGTTGCTACATTATCTAAAATGTTAGTTTAAAAAAAAATTATGGGACATTCAGAAAAACAGGAAGGTATGACTCATACACTGCGGGGGGTGAGGGGAAGCAGGTAACAGATAATGACTGTGAAAGCAATCAGATATCAAATTTAACAGACAAGAACTTCAAAGTATCCATTATATATATTATCAAAGAATTACAGGAAACCAACACTAAAGAAATGAAGGTGTGACAACAATGCCACATCCAATAGGAAATATCAATAAAGAGATAGAAATTACAAAAAGTACTGAATGGAAATTCTGGATTTGAAAAGAATTGAAATGGAAAATTTGCTAGAGAGGTTCAACAATAGATGTGAATTGACAGAAGAAAGATTTATCAAACTTGAAGACAGATAGATAAAAATTATGCAATCCAAAAACCAGAGGGAAAAAAAGAATAAAGAAAAATGACAAGAGGGGCTCCTGGATGGCTCGTTGTGTAAAGTGTCTGACTTCCACTGAGGTCATGATCTCAGGGTCCTGGGACTGAGCCCTGCAATGGGCTCTGTGCTCAGCAAGGAGTCTGCTTCCCCTCTTCTTCTTCTCCTCTGCCTACTTGTGCTGGCTCTCTCTCTCTCTCTCTCTCTCAAATAAGTCTTAAAAAAAAAAAAAAAAAAAAGGAAATCCCCTCTGGGAATCTATCCCTATTAAAAAAAATAATAAAGAGGGATGCCTGGGTGGCTTAGTGGGTTAAGGCCTCTGCCTTCGGCTCAGGTCATGATCCCAGGGTCCTGGGATTGCGCCCCCATTGGGCTCTCTGCTCAGCGGGGAGCCTGCTTCCTCCTCTCTCTCTGCCTGCTTCTCCACCTAGGTGTGATCTTCTGTCTCTCAAATAAATAAATAAATCTTTAAAAAAAATAATAATAAAGAAAAAAAGAAAAATGACAGGAGCCTCAGAGAAATGTGGGATACCTTTAAGTGCACCAACATACACATAATGAAGGAGAGAAGAGTGAGAAATAAATATTTAAAGAAATAATGACTGAAAACTTGTCCAAATTTATTGAAAAACACTAATGTATACATTCAGGGTGCTCAACAAACTACAAGTAAGAAAAGTGCAAAGAGAACCACAAACAGAAACATCAAAATAAAAATGCTAAAAGCCGGGACACCTGGGTGGCTCAGTTGGTTAAGCAGCTGCCTTCAGCTCAGGTCATGATCCCAGCGTCCTGGGATTGAGTCCCACATCAGGCTCCTTGCTCGGCAGGGAGCCTGCTTCTCCCTCTGCCTGCCACTCTGTCTGCCTGTGCTTGCTCACTCTCTCTCCCTCTCTCTCTGACAAATAAATAAATAAAATCTTTAAAAAAAATGCTAAAAGCCAAAAATCTTAACAACAACAAAAGGAAACAACTCATCACTTACAAGGGAACCCCAAAAGGTTAACAGCTGACTTCTCAGAAGAAACAATGGAGGCCAGTTAGGCAATAGGATAACAAAATCAAAGTGTTCAAAGAAAAACTGTCAATCCTAAATCAAGCAAAGTCATTTTCAAAAAAAATTATATATATATATTTTTTTCCCCAGATTAACAAAAACAGAGAATTTGTTGCCAGCAGATTCATCTTACAGAAAATACTATAGAAAATGTTTCAGGTTGAAAGCAAGTAACTCCAGATGGTAATTTAAATTGCATCAAAAAAACAAAAGACAATGAAATGGTATTGGTAATTATATAATTATAAAAGGCAGTATAAGGGCGCCTGGCTGGCTCAGTCAGTGGAGCATGTAGCTCTTGTTCTTGGGATTGTGGGTCTAAGACCTATGTTGGGTTGAGAGATTACTTAAAAAAAAAAAAAAAAATATATATATATATATATAATAGCAGTGTAAAAATAATAAATAAAAAGCAGTATAAAGGCATATTTTCTCCTTTCTTCTCTTAACTGACTTAAAGACCAATTGTATAAAATATGTATGTAATGTATTCTTCAATCTATAACATAAAGAAAAGTAACATATTTGCCGATATCAATACAAAGCCGGTGAGTGGGGGCAAAGCTGCATTGGGCTAAGGAAATGGCTACAGATGATATAGTAATAATTACAGCAATGCATTGTTGGGCTTGTAACATTAATAAATGCAATATGTATAACAATAATACCGCACAATTGGGGGGGAGAGATTAGAGCTATATAGAAATAACAATGCTACATCTCCCTGGAATTCAACTAGCATAAACCTGAAACTTACTTTGATGAGTTAAGAGATATGTGATAAGCCCCAAAGCAACCAATAAAACATACATATATATAGTTAAAAAAAAAAACCTTAAAGAAATTTAAATGCCTCATTAAAAATATTCACTCAATGCAAAAGAAAGCAGTAAAGGAGGAATAGAGGAACAAAAACACTGAAACACATGGAAAGCAAAAAGTAAAATGGCAGTCATAAACCCAACTCTATCAATAGCAGCATTAATGTGAATGGATTAAATTTGCTAATGGAGATAATGAGGGACATTTTATAATGATAAAAGGGCCAATCCATCAAGAAAATAAATTAATTATAAATATCTAATAATAGAACACAAAATCACATGAAGCAAAAACTGACAGAAATGAAGGGAGGACTAGGCAATTCAACAACAGTTGGAGACTTCAACACCCAATTTCAATAGTGAGAAGGACAACTAGGCAGAAAATTAACAAGAAAATAAAAGTCCTGAACAAAAGTACAAACCAACCAGACCTACTATATCTACAGAACACATACCAAATAACAGCAGAATATGCATTCTTCCCAAGTGCACATGGAACATTCAGCACTATGCACATGCAAGCACAGACCATATGTTAAGGCATAAAACAAACCTCAATACATTTATTTTTTTTTAATTTATTTATTTGTCAGAGAGAGAGAGAGAGAGCGAGCGAGCACAGGCAGACAGAGTGGCAGGCAGAGGCAGAGGGAGAAGCAGGCTCCCTGCTGAGCAAGGAGCCCGATGTGGGACTCAATCCCAGGATGCTGGGATCATGACCTGAGCCAAAGGCAGCCGCTCAACCAACTGAGCCACTCAGGTGTCCCCAAACCTCAATACATTTAAAAGAATAATAGAAAGTATGTTCTCTGACCACAATGGAATAAAATTAGAAATCAAGAACAGAATAGAATTGAGGAAACTCACAAATATGTAGAAATTAGACAACATGCTCCTAAATAACCAATGGGCCAAAGACAAAATCAAAAGAGAAATCAGAAAACACTTCAAGATGAATAAAAATGAAAACACAACATAACAAAACACAACACTGCTAGAGCAGGGCTTAGAGAGAATTTTATAGGTATAAATGCCTATATTAAGAAAGAGAGATCTCAAATAACTTAAATTTCCACCTTAAGACATTAGAAAAAGTGTAAACTAAATCTAAATCAGGCAGAAGAAAAGGAATAATAAAGATTATATTGGAAACTTATGAAATGGAGAATACAAAAACAATAGAGAAAATTGATGAAGCCATAAGCTGGTTCTTTGAAAGATCAACAAATTGACAAACCATTATCCAGACTGACCAAGAAAACAAAACAGAACACACAAATTGCTAGAGTCCGAAATAAAAGAGGAAACATTACTACAGACTTTATCAAAATATAAAAGGCATAAAGGAATACTAGGAATAGTTATATATCAATAATTAGATAACATAGATTAAATGGAAAATTTCTAGAAAGCACAAACTCCCAAAACTGACTCAAGAAGAAATAGAAAATCTGAATAAGTCTATAAGTGAAGAGATCAAATTAATAGCAGAAAAAGAAGAGAAAAAGAAACAAAGAAAGAAAAAGAAATAAAGAAAGAAAAAGAAACCCACCCACAAAGAAAAGTCCAGCCCCAGATAGCCACTGAATTCTATCAAACATTTAAAGAAGAATTAATACCAGCTCCTCACAAATGCCTCCAAAAAGTAGAAGAGGAGTGAACATTTCCAAACTAATTTTATGAGACCAGTGTTACCCTGATACCAAAACAGAAAAAGACATCACAAGAAAAGAAAGCTATAGATTAATATCCCTTATACATATGAACATAAAAGTCCTCAACAAAATATTAGCACATCAATACCAGGAATATAAAATATATATATATTTTTATGATATATATATTATATATATTTTATGTCATATATATATATACATATATATATATCCTGTGACCAAGTAGAATTTTTCCCAAAAATGTAAGCTTATTTTAATATCTGAAAATTAATGCAATACATACCAAAAGAATAAAAGACAAAAATCACATGTCAATAGATGCAGAAAAAGCACTTAACAAAACCAACAGCTTTTCATGATTAAAAAAACACTCAAGAACTAATGCAACATAGGGCATCTACAAAAAAGAAATCATACTCAATAACATACCTTTTGGTGAAAGACTGGATGCTTCACCCTTAAGATCAAGAACAAAACAAGAACGTCCACTCTGACCATTTTTATTCAAGATTGTAATGGAAATTCTAGCCAGGGCAATTAGATAAGGAAAAGATATAAAAGGCATCCAGGTTGGAAAGTAGTAGTGGTGCCTGGGTGGCTAGTGAGTTAAGTGTCTGACTCTTGATTTCAGCTCAGGTCCTGATATCTGGTTGGTGGAATCAAGCCCCACCTGACTCTGTGTTCAGCACAGAATCTACTTGAGATTCTCTCTCTCTCCCTCTCCCTTTGCCCCTCCCCTCTGAGCTCTTGCTCTCTCAAATAAATAAATAAATAAAATCTTAAAAACAAAGGAGGGGAAGAAGTAAAGTGTATCCTATCTGTAGGACACAGTCTCATATATAGAAAATCCTAAGGAATCCATTACTGTTCGAACTAACAAGTTCAGTGAGTATATTAGTTAGGAGTTCTCCAGAGAAACAGAATAGGATGTGTATATGTATATGGAGAGATTATTATAAGGAATTGGCTCAGACGATTATGGAGTCTGACTGGCAAATCTAGAATCTGCCCTATGGGTTGGCAGTCTTGAGACGCAGAAGGACCAATGAAGTAATTCTAGTCAGAAGGCCAGCAACCTGCAGACCCAGGAGAGCCTATGGTACAGACGAAGTCTGAAGGCAGTCTGCAGAGAATTACCTCTTGCTTGGGGAGGATGATCTTTTTGCTTTATTCAGGCCTTTGACTGGTTGAGGAAGACTCACATTATGAGGGCCAATCCGCTTTACTCAAAGTTCACCTATTTAAATGTTACTCTCATCAAAAAACACCCTCCAGGGGCGCCTGGGTGGCTCAGTGGGTTAAAGCCTATGCCTTCGGCTCAAGTCATGATCCCAGGGTCCTGGGATCGAGCCCCACGTCGGGCTCTCTGCTCAGCGGGAAGACTGCGTCCTCCTCTCTCTCTGTCTGCCTCTCTGCCTACTTGTGATCTCTGTCAGGTGAATAAATAAAATCTTGAAAAAAAAACCACCCTCCAAGTATCCTTGACATATAAAATTAACCATCATGGCAAGGTTGCAGGATATAAAATCAATATACAAAATTCAATTGCATTTCTATACACTTGCAATGAACAATCAAAAAATGAGATGAAGAAAAACCAATTACACTCACAATAGCACCAAAAGAATAAAATACTTAGGAATAAATTTAACAAAACAAGTGTACAACTTATACTCTGAAAACTATAAAAAACTGCTGAAAGAAATTGAGGAAAATGTAAATAAATGGGAAAATACCCCATTTATTTATGGATCAAGAACAGCTTGATCATGGATCAAGGATCTTGTTCATGGATCAAGAACAGCTTAGTATTGTTAAATTGTCAATAATCCCTAAGTTGATCTAGAGATTCAATGCATTCTCTCTATGAATTCCAGCTAACTTCTTGTAGAAAATGACAAATTTCTGATTTGAAATTTAAACGATTCTAAAATTCAAAGGACTCAACAGCCAAAACAATCTTGAAAAAGAATGAAGTAGGAGGACTCATACCTAATTGAAAACTTACTACAAAATAATGGTAATTGGAGCATTGGGTGGCTCAGTCATTTAAGCATCTGTCTTCAATTCAGGGCATGATCCCAGGGTCCTGGGATCCAGCCCCATGTCCAGCTCCCTGCTCAACAGGGAGTCTGCTTCTCCCTCTCTCTCTGCCATTCCCCCTGCTTATGCCCTCTGGTTCTCTCTCTCTTTGTCTGTCAAATAAATAAAATCTTAAAAAAATAAACAATGGTAATCAAGACAGTGTAGTAATGGCACAAAAGACAGCCATATAGACTAATGGAATACAACTGGGAGTCCAGAAATAAAGCCACGTGTCTATGGTCAAACTGATTTTTGACAAGAGCACTAGGGCCACTTTAGAAAGAAAGAATCATCTTTTGAATAAACGATGTTGGGACAACTGGATATCCACATACAAAAAAATGTCAGATCATTATTTCATACCATATACAAAAATTAACTTGAAATGAATCAAAGATCTAAACATAAAAACGAAAACTATAAAACTAACAAGAAAATAGAGGGATATAAATCCTCATGACCTCAGATTTGGCAAATTATGCTTAGATATGACACACAAACATACACACAAACATAAGCAACAAAAGAAAAACTGATAATGGATTCAAAATAAATGGATCCATTAAATGGATCAAAATTGAAAGTCATTTGTACTTCAAAGGACACCATCAAAAAAATGAAATTACAACCCATAGGATGGGAGAAACTATATGCAAATAGTATAGCTGATAATTAGACTTAGAAAAAATAAAGACTTCTTAACCTCAACAATAAAAGAAATGAACAATCTAACTTTCAGGTGGGCAAAAGATTTGAATAAACATTTCTCCATGGAAGATATATAAAGGGACAACACATGAAAATATGCTTGACAGCTGTCATTAGAAAAATGCAGATCAAAACCACCATTATGTAATACTTACTTCATACCCATTAGAATGGTTAGAATCAAAAAGGAACATGATGAGTGTTGGTAAAAATATAGGGAAAATTGGAACTCTTATATACTGCTTGTGGGAATGTAAAATGATGCAGCCACTTTAGAAGACAGTTTTGGAGTTCTTCAAATATTAAAGACAGAGTTACCATATGACCTAACGACGGCACTCCTAGGTATATATCCAAGAGAACTGAAAATAGGTATTCAAAAAGAACTTGTATATGAATGCTGTAGTAGTATTATTCATAACAGTCAAGAGGTATAAACAACCCAAATGTCCATCAATGATGAGTGGACACAATATGTGATATAGCCATACAATGGAATATAATTCACCACAAAAAGGAATGAAGTACCTTATATAGCCTACAACACGGATGAAATTTGAAGACATATTGCTAAGTGAAAGAAGCCAGTCACAAAAAAACTACACATTATATGACTCCATTTATATGAAATATCCAGAGTCAGAAAATAGATTAATGATTGCTTAGGACTTGGGGGAAAGGACAAAGGGGGAAATATGGAGGTGATAACTAAAGGATTATCAGCATTGAGGGGTTTCTTTTTGAGGTGATGAAAATGTTCCAAGACTGTGGCAATGGTTGCACAAGTCTGTGTATATACTAATGACCATTCAATGGTACACTTTAAATGGTCAAATTGCATAATATATTAATTATAACTCAATAAATCTGTTAAGGAAAGAAAAACGTATAAATAGAATCATATAGTATGTAGTCTTTTGATTCTGGCTTCTTTCGCTTAGCATAATCCATTTGCAATTGACCCACATTGTTTCGTGTATTAACAGCTTGTTTCTTTATAAGTTTACCCATTCCTTCATTAAGGAACATTTGGATTGTCCAGTTTTTGGAGATTACAAATAAAGCATTTGGTATAATGGCTGTTTTAAAGTCCCTATCTACTAATTTTTATCATTGCTGACATTCCTCGGTCTTCTACTGATTTTCTTTTGGTTATAAGTCAATTTTGGGGGGCACCTGCCTGGCTCAGTCAGTAAAGCATGCCATGCTTGATCCTGGGCATCATGAATTCAAGTCCCACACTGGACATAGATATTACTTCTAAAAAGAATGTTTCCTTCTGCTTTACATGTCAATAAAGTTTTACTGGATAATGGACAGTAAGAATTTTACATAGTTGAGTGTTTGGATAGAGTGTCTTCCTCTAAAAAGTGTTGAATTTGGGGGGCGCCTGGCTGGCACAGTCGGTTAGGCATCCAACTCATAGTTTCAGCTCAGGTCATGGTCTGAGGGGTCACGAGACCGGGGTCCAAACTCAGTGGGGAGTCTACTTGAAGATTCTCACTCTCTGCCTCTCCCCGCACTCGCACCTCTCTCTCTCAAATATATAAATAAATCGTTTTTTAAAAGTGTTGAATTCCATTTTGGCAGGCAAATAAGCTTGATCCTTTCAAGGTTTATTTTTAAGCTGTTAAAACGAAGTTTGGAGGCCTTCATTAGAGGGTTGGTTTAGTTCTACTGCTAAGGCATAACCTTTCTGGAGTCCCTGTTGAATGTGCCAGATTTTCAACAAGGTCTCTTTCCA
>PISX010012433.1:0-60830 GCA_004024625.1 Mellivora capensis | reverse complement strand
GGGAGCTTCTGGGAAGGAACTTCTTAGGTGGAGGATGGGGAGAGATGGAGGGGGAAAAAAGGGAATGAATTAAGTTTTTTTGTAAGCCAGGGTTGGAGTCTTTCAGCTGAAACTGAGTGCTGATTGTGAGTGTGGCTAGCATGGACACTCAGCCCATCCTCTGGCCCAGTCCCGAAGAGGTCAGAAAGACAGGGCTAAAAATTAAGACTGGCTGTGTTATGTCACCAAGGCCACCATATATCATTAGAGGTAAAAGACAATTCTCTTTAGGACTTAGTTTGCAAAACATACATGCAATTCAGGGAGTGGGATTCTTCCCTGCTTTTTTGGAAAGCCAAGTGGGACCACAGTATTTAGAGTGCTGGTGAATCCTGCCAAGATGAGTAACAGTTCCTTTAATATCTGATTGGCCATCTTGGGAGCAGAAAGAAGCCTTTGGTAGGTACCAGCAGGGATAGCAGGACCCTCATCAACATAGAAATGCTAAGCACTGGCAGGAAAAATTGGGAACAACATTGAAATGGGCCAAAAAATTGACTATAGGGTCTCTTGAATGGATTTCCAGGTGTTGTATAGTGCCCACTTCTGGATTATTTGGTCTTCTGGGGGTGTTTGTTCTTCCTTCATAGTCTTTGAACTTGCATGGTTGAGGATTCCCAATGACACATATGTATAAGCACTTGATTCTCCTTTGTGCTTACTGGTTCCCTCAGTCACAAGTTAAATAAAATTTTCCATAAAGATACATCTTCTATCTGTGAGTCAGGATTTTCCCTTAGAAAATTACCCCTTAATGAATTCAAATGTTGAGCAAAATACCTGAATCTCACTTGTGATGGGTCAAACTTACTAAAAAACGAGAGTCCAGAATAGACTGGACTGCTAAAGCGGGGATGGGGAGAGATTGGGCTTTGCTTCTTCAATGTCTTCTCTTTTTTGATAGTGTTCTATCCCTGCTGGATGGATTTGATAGGCCTTTGTGGTGTGTGTGTGTGTGTGTGTGTGTGTGTGTGTGTGAGATGGTTGGGTGGAGGGTAAAGTGATAAGGGAAACAAGAGCCTTGGGATGGAGCCGAGGGGTGAGTGTTTTTTAAAGGTTTGGATTAGAGAGACACTATAGTAACTGCAAGTGTGAGGGAAGTGGGTGGGAAAGAAAAGGAACTTCAGGAGATCTATCCTGAATCATAGTACTTGATAAACACAAGCAAAGTTACTTTGAAGACACATTATGGATTACTAGACCATGTCTCTCTATGACCCCTCTCCGAGCAGTCCTCTGCATCAGTCATGGTTTTGTAGGTTTTACACCAACAAAGTTGGTGTTGGCCATGGTAACACTTGGGATGATATGTTCATAGGGTGCTTTAGTATAAATAGATATTTTTAATCAGGAAAAGGAGCCTCGTTCCCACTTCAAAGAGTGATAGGTTGGGGATCTTGATAAAACCTAGAAAACAACCGTATTGTTTTCCTTTTAGCATTCCATTCATAGTTATCCCTTTTCCTTGAATTTTAATAGTGTTCTTAGGTGATGTTGTCGTGCAGCAGCAAATTCTGAATATTTGCTATTGCTTGAAGTTCATCTAATTCCTAGTTTTACTGGTCACACCTTACTTGTTATGGATAAGTCCTCAATTTTGTCCTTTTCTTGGCCAAACCAAGAATAAGTGACCAGTACCAACATTTTTCTTGACAAATCTTCTAAGGTACTGAAAATATAACCTTGGTCCCAAAAGAAAAGTTTCAAAGAGTGATAGAAATGAGTGACCAATATCCTTAGGTCACTTCTCCATCTGAGTACCTCCCTTCCTGACCGCATACTGGGGACCAATTTTTAAACCTTTGACAAATAACGATGATCAAATTCAAGAAGAAACCCTGCTGGACATCAGAAACCTCTCAAGCTTGGGTCATCTCTGCCTATCACATATGACATTACTACTATAATAAATACTTTTTGGCTATAATTATGTGAATTTGGGTAATAATCTCATTGATCTGTAAAATGAATGGATGACTTCCAAACTATTTTTGAGCTTTTAATAGATTTCGGGCATAAACAATGGGTGATGAAGTCCTCCCTCACATCTCCCCATTATACCACAACCTACTGCAATTCTGCCCAAGGTCCTAAATCTTCTGTTCACTAGAATCAGACTGATTAGCTGATAGAGCAGTTCTCCCTCCCTGAATACTTTGGCTAATTATGGTTTCTTTGTGAAAGATCCCTGATTGCTCAAATATCTCCTGGGCCCTTAAAGGAAGTGTGGATGCACATGAAGGCCAAGACCAGTAGAGGCCAATGGAATGACACCAAATGGTGGGAACAGCCATTGGTGCAGGGTAACACTGGTCACTGTCCCAGTGATTCTGGGAGTAGCTTGAGAATTCCACGGAACCAAAATAAAGAACAAGTAGGCATGGGGACCCGGGATGGGAGAGAAGAGGCTCCAGAGGGTTCAGGAAGAATGCAAACAAAGGCTAGAGGCAAGATTCCTTGGCTCCCTGTCTTACTGAGGTCTGGGATTAACTGGAACCAATAATCGGGAAAATCCTGTGTCCTTCAAGTGTCCTATTGCAGTCTCTTCAGGTCATATACACCCATCCGAAACCTGAGGGCAAGTCCAGATCTCAGTCACCTTGAATAGGATCACAGCTTCCTTTTCTGAGCCCTGTAGTGGTCACTGAAAAATAGCACCCAGCCATGGAGATGTGTAAATGTTGTTGGAAAACTAACACTTTCTGGTGATAAAAGAATTGTCTTTCATTTATTGTTCCATCATCTCCAACTCCCAAAAGGGCTTAGGTTTCCAAGAGCACTGCATAATTGCCTGCCCCAGTAATAAAGAGGTTATATTTTCTTCCGTTGTGATAGCAACAGAACATTTTTGGAACTTAAGCTCCCCTCTGGCATCTCCACTGTGCTGTATGTTGGGGGAGGAAGTCTGGATCTGACTCTTTGGGCATTTCCTAAAATTAAATTCCCCTGTAAATTTTCTCCAAATAACATGAAGGGTCAAAATCCTATGCTAACTTGTTGATAGTAGTTAAGTTTCTCTCTGGCTTTGGATGCACTTATAAACCACCTTCTGGGGGAATTAGGGGTTTAGTTGCTCCAATTGGTTCAGGTTTTCAGAAACACTTGCCTCTACCTTGAGTCTTTTTTTTTTTTTTTTTTAGATTTTATTTGTTTATTTGACAGAGACACAACGAGAGAGGGAACACAAGCAGGGGGAGTGGGAGGGAGAAGCAGGCTTCCCTCGGAGCAGAGAGCCCGCTGTGGGGCTCGATCCCAGAACTCTGGGATCATGACCTGAGCCGAAGGCAGCCACCCAACGACTGAGGCACCCAGGTGCCCCACCCTCTCCCTTGAGTCTTAATTTCCCTGTTTGTTTCTTGTACTGGTTAACACCTGCCCTTACTTCAGCTTGCCACTCATCTTTCTGCTGGTCTAATCTTCCAGAACACACTTGTACCATCTCTAGGCCTTGGAGATGCAGCATAAATTCCTTTTACAATAGAAAGTGGGTGGATGGGAAGTGGGGGGGAGGTGGCTGCTCTCCTTGTCCCTTCAGGTTTCTTTTTCTTTTGAGTGCCACCAGGGGATACAGATACCACATAACTTAGCATCCAAAAATGGGACCTCTGGAGATGTCAGTTGATAATTATTGATCATTATACTTGGACAGCAAGAACAAACCAGAGCCAGCCCAGGTGAACAGAGATGTAGAGCCCCACACCAATGCAGTAGGTGTACTTTGGCCCTTGGGCTTTTTATATGCCATTTTGGCTATAGAGAACGTTCTCCCCCTACCTCCCCTGGTTAGCACCTGTTCACTCATTCTTTAGGTTTTGATCTCCAGCAATGATCTTTCAGGAAGACTTCTCTGACTCCCAGGACTGGGTTAGATGTCCTGCTTCCAAAACTTGCCCTTCGTTATCATAGCTATCATTCCAGATTGTAATGTCCTGCTTACAATGTGCTCCCCCTCTCATGAGTATGCACCCAGGGTTCAAGGACTGGATGGTATTGACCTTGTTTTTGCAGCATAGCACCTTGCTTGGTGTTGGCAGCTGAGTAAGTATTTACTGAATTTTACGCTGATTTTTACTCCCCCACACCCTTTTCTGGTGCCTTGGGTCTTTCATATCTACTGTAGCATTTGCCAGTATTTAGTTTTGGCTTCTTTTTTTTGGTATTCCCAGGTCTGATTTTCCTCCTTGCCTTTTGTACTGTAGTGAGGTTCATCCTACTCTTTTCTCCTTCCTCTTCCTCACCTCTCACTGTGTCCTTTGTCAGGTGGCTCAATTTCTTCTCCCACTCTTCCTCCTTCTTAAAACAGTATCTACGGCTAATGCGTAGCTCCTTCTCTGGAAATAAATTCCAGTGGGGGCACCTGGGTGGCTCAGTTGAGCGTCTGACTCTTCATTTCAGCTGAGGTCTTGATCTCAGGGTTGTTGGTTCAGGTCCTGCATTGGACTCCACACTGGGTGTGGAGCCTATTTAAAAAAAGTAAGTAAAACAAAACACTAACAGTCCCCATGCTCCATGATTTTTTTTTTAAAGATTTTATTTATTTATTTGACAGAGATCATAAGTAGGCAGAGAGGCAGGCAGAGAGAGAGGGGGAAGCAGGCTCCCCACTGAGCAGAGAGCCCAATGTGGGGCTCCATCCCAGGACCCTGGAATCATGACCTGAGCCGAAGGCAGAGACTTAACCCACTGAGCCACCCAGGCACCCCGGGATTTCAGCAGACTTTTTCCTGTAGAGGTGATATGGTACATAGTAGGCTTTGTGGGCCATAGAGTCCCTATTGTAACTGTTCCTCTTGGCTGTTATAGCACAGAAGCACCCAGACATAGACTGTTCTATGCTCATTTTTTTTTTTTTTTTGACGTACTAACAAAACTTTGTTTATAAAACAGACAGTAGGGCATCTTTGGCCAATAGGCCATAGTTTGCCAATCCTTGATCTATCTAACCATGTAGTCTTATTCATGGAACTTTAAACATAAAGTTGGAAAATCAAATATGGGTACATTTTAGAGTTTGCAAACTCTGTTTTTAAAACTTTAATATACAAAACTTCAAACAGATGTGAAACTGAAAAGAATAGTATAGTGAATCTCCATGTGCCCATCACTCAGTTTCAACACTTACCAATAGCAAGCACATCCTGTCTTGACCTCCTCATAGACGCTTCTTCAGTGTAGGAGAACATGATGTGTCAAAATGAGGACCTGTTTCAGAAATAATTTACTAAAATCTTTTAATTGATAAAAACCAAACATTGGTTATTTTCACAGTCTTACACTATCCGATGAGATGCTAGTTTCCCAGGAGTCCCTGATGATCCGTTCTTCCTCTGAAACTCTGTTTCTGCAGTGGGTGACCCTCCCCACCTTGGGAGTGTGAGGTGAAATCCCATAGCATGGACTGGCTTGGGAAGTAAAAGTGAAACCAGGTGCATGGATGCTTCTGCTTCTGAGTGTTCTTACAGGACTGCTCTTGAACACGTTGCCCAATCCTTTCTACCAGGGAGTGACACAGGCAGGTTCCAAGGCTATTGTGAACTCTGTGACTATTAAAATGCAGAACACCCTCCACCCCTCCCTTTGCCTCCTTCCTCCTTCCCTCTCTACCCCCAACTTGGGCTGTGAGTGGTCTCAAGGAAAATGTTTCTTTCAGTAAAGAGAATCACAGCATCAAGACTAGAGTGGGAAAAGACCTTTATGAGCATATAGTTAAACCCTTACTAGTTACCAGTGATAAGGAAAGCTCAGAGTAGTAAAGCTGTTTACTCAAAGTCAGCGGGCTCTAAACAGTCTCCTGAATCCTAGTTGAGCACCGGCAAGAAAGATGCAGGCAGGGGAGCTCTGTTCCAACTTGGCCCTGTTCCTTTCCCCTTTCTGAGTTCCATTTACTTGGGACCTGTCTTGGCTTTGTGAATGGAAAAGCTTCATCCCTCTTCCCACCACAGATGCTGCCATACTGACAAAGTTTTTTTGCAATTGTGACATAGGCTTCCTAACCAATGTGCTCCTGCCCCCACCCCGTAACGGCTGCAGCTGTTGGCTAAATAACACTTAAACTTGAACCCACGTGGCTTCCTCTTTTCTCTGGACTTTCACTCATTTCACCAGAGAAGGAGTCCGTGACAGCCGGCAAACTTGATGAGGGAGTTATTCCTAGCATCCTATAGAGTAAAACCGTGAAGCGGATCATGACCTGTCACTGACTAAAACCTCTCAGTCTTCCCATTTCCACTAGAATAGAAGATAAGCTCCTTCACCTGGCCCTGCCTGCTGGGCTCTGCCCACTTTGCTGTTCTGCCCTCATATACACTCCGCTTTGAAATAGTAGCTTTTATTTTTTTTTAAATTTTTTTTTAACGATTTTATTTATTTGTCAGAGCAGGCAGAGGGAGAAGTAGGCTCCCCACGGAGCAAGGAGCCTGATGCAGGACTCAATTCCAGGACCCTGAAATCATGACCTCTGCCAAAGGCAGACTCTTAACTGACTGGGCCACACAGGCGTGTGGAAACAGTAGATTTTAGTTCTACGAACTATGAGCCATCCTCATCTCAGGGAATTTAGACATACTATCCCTCTTCCTAGAATACTGTTTCCTTCACTTTTCAACTGACTAGTATCTTTTTCAGCTCGATGTTACTTCCTCAGAAAAGTCTTCAATACCAGATTCTAAATTAAGCTGCTTTTGTTAGCTCCATAATAGGAGTTCTTGTTGGTGTTTTTGCTGATGTGATACTTTTCCCTCAACCTAGACTGTCAGTTCCATGATGAGAAGGACCCAATAAATATTAGCTACGTATGTTTTTCTAATTTTTTCATATCTATCCATCTCAATCTAATTTTCCTCCTTCCAGATCAGATTACAGACTCTCGGGGGCCAAGATTTCCATTTCTCCTATTTCTACCACAGTACCTGGCACAGGGCTGGGTCCACAGTTGTTCACCTGGAATCCTGTTTTTAAAATACAGCAAAGGGAATTTGGGGATCACAGCTCAGTAAGAAGCTATTCCTCTAATTTTGTAGTTCTCCTACATAGAATATAATGGTTTTTTCTTTTTTAAATAGACTTTAGTTTTTAGAGCAGGTTTTTTTTAGAGCCGCTACATCACAGCAAAACTTAGAAGTACCGAATTTTCCCAGACCCCCGCTCATCCCACACTTGCACAGCCTCCCATCAGCCTCCTCTGCCCAGAGTGCTTCACGGGTTACAGTTGATGAACCTAAACTGACACATCGTTATTATCCCCTAAAGTGCAGTGCATAGTCCATGTTAGGCTTCGTTCATGGTGTGCGTTGTATGGGTTTGGACAAATGTATTATGACCATTATAGTATCATAAAGAGTAGTTTCACTGCCCTAAAAATGCTGTGTTCTACCTGTTCATCATGCAGTCCCCCCAAAACCCTTGCAACCATTGGTATTTTAAATTCTCTCTGTAGTTTTGCCTTTTCCAAAATGTTACATAGTTGGAATCAAATAGAATGTAGCCTTTTCATATTGGCTTTTTTCACTTAGTAATCCGTGTAAGGTTTTTAATGTTTTTTTTTTTTTCTTTTAAAGCTGTAATATCTAACTCTGCATTTTCTCAATGTATGTTGCATGGAAGGTCCATGAGTTTCTAGGTGAAAAAGTGATCTGTGGTCAATTAAGTTGGAAAGCCTGAATACCCTTTCCTGTTCTGGGAGTGGCAAGTTCACGTTGCCATTATTAGCACTGTTTAATCCACTGTATGCCTTGAAGACTTTTCCGGTAAGAGCTATCTATTCCTTGCTCTAGGATGTGGTCCGTGAAGCCCTTTTGAAACCTCACCCCTTATCTTACTCCCTCTTCTGTTTGATTTCTCCTCAGAGGCTGTGGCTCATGATATCATCTTTAACTCTTCCAGGGGAAATAGTACCAGAAAGTTTACCCTAAAGCAGTATTTTAGCAGTACCACATGTTCTAAGCCAAATTTAACTATCCACCTGTTGCTGTGGTAACAACACAAACAGCCAAACACTAGATCACACAAACCAGCAGGCAGAATTAAAGTTTCTTTTAATAAATTCATGGTTGCCTTGGAAAAAGTGGGCACACTGATGGTATGTTAATTTAACATCTTGAAGGAATTATGAAATGATTAAATGCAGAATCAGTGGCTAAAAGGTTACCAGTAATTTACACTTTTGGAGTAGATTGATATGTGTATCTGTCCATATTACGTGATAATGGGTCCTTTGAATATATGTCCAACAAGCTAATGGTGGAAACTGGCTAGTATCTGCCAAGGATGTGTAAGTATTACACTGTCTTGATATTTCTGTTCAAGTTTCAGAACTGGCTTCTTCCCTCTTCTCATCTAACCTTGGGACTCCTATGTCATGTATTGGCAGTTGCCCCAGTGGAAAACTTTTGTTGCGTTTATACCCTTAAGCATATCTTTTTCCTTCTGTCTGCGATACCCTTCTGCGCCTTGACTGGAAAACCCTCAGCCCTTAAGACCCAACCTATGTCTTTGTGGCGAAGCTTTGCTTGACTCCTACCCATTTTCTTCCTACAGAACTTGATGTGAGCTTCTATTTTAACTCTTTCTGTTGCACAAAGCCTAGTCCTGTGAGGCTGTCATATGAGCATAATTACAGTGTCCTATTTCTCTACCCCAGTAGCCAGCTGCATGCCTGGCACATAATAGGAACTCTAAAATCATATAGGCATTTAAGTAAATGAATGAATGAATCAAGTATGTAAGGCCTTAAAAATCAGCAGTTAATACTGAGAATATGAACAAACACAAATCTTGGTGATTACTTCTTAGGCTCAATTAGCATCAATTTGATGGACTAATACCTTCTAGTAAGGTAGTTAAAAATGTGAAACCAGAGCTTAGAATAAAAACCAGGGATGGAGAGAGAGATGTGATAATTGAAGCTACAAATGTGGTAGAGAGTCAAGATAAAGGGAAAAGAAGGAAAAGAGAAGGAGGACCAAACTAGATCTTTCGGGGACACAGACTTTAGGAAGCATGTGAGGGACTAACAACTAGAGGGGTGCTCAGGGAGGTGGGCATAGAACCAAGAGAGTATACACAGTTCAAGGAATTAAAGACAAGTGAGAGTTTGAGGAAGAACATGCTTGATGGTGCTAAAGGCTGCAGAGAAGCTCACAATGTTGAGGACTGGAAAAATGTGATAGAATTTTGCATTTAAACTTACTTAATATGAAGATAGTAGATTTTAAGGACTAGTGAGTGCTGGGCCAAAGCAAGATCCTGAAGGATTGTTCAGTACCTATATAGGAGACCTCATATTTTTAAGCCTGTAGTAGATGTTTAAGAAATACTTGGTTGATAGTAGAGTCAGAATTCACATCCTTTTCAGAAGCGGGTGTTTTTTGCTTGAGGGGCACTTGGTCAATTCTCAGGAAGTTGCTAAGATTTAGAGCTCATTTAGTGAAGTAGAGTCTAGCACCCTGCTCACCTTAAGTTACGGTGATCTACAGTTACTCACCATGTGGTTCATATGTAGTGTTCTCTTTTATTTATTTTTATTTTATTTTTTCAGTGTTCCAAGATTCATTGTTTATGCACCATACCCAGTGCTCCATGCAATATGTGCCTCCTTAATACCCACTACCAGGCTCACCCCCTGCAAAACCCTCAGTTTGTTTCTCAGAGTCCACAGTCTCTCATGGTTTGTTTCCCCCTCCAATTTCCCCCAACTCCCTTCTCCTCCTTCTCCCAATGTCCTCCATGTCATTCCTTATGGTCCACAAGTAAGTGAAACCATATGATAATTGACTCTCTCTGCTTGACTTACTTCACTCAGCATAATCTCCTCCAGTCCGTACATGTTTATGTAAAAGTTGGGTATTCATCCTTTCTGATGAAGGCATAATACTCCATTGTATATATGGACCATATCTTCTTTATCCATTCATCTGTTGAGGGGCATCTTGGCTCCTTGCACAGTTTGACAACTGTGTCCATTGCTGCTATGAACATTGGGGTTCATATGGCCCTTCTTTTCACTACATCTGTATCTTTGGGGTAAATACCCAGTAGTGCAAATGCAGGGTCATAGGGTAGCTCTATTTTTAATTTCTTGAGGAATCTCCACACTGTTCTCCAAAGTGGCTGCACCAACTTGCATTCCCACCAACAGTGTAAGAGGGTTCCCCTTTCTCCACATCTTCTCCAACACTTGTTGTTTACTATCTTGTTAATTTTGGCCATCATAACTGGTGTAAGATGGTATCTGAATGTAGTTTTGATTTGAATCTCCCTGATGGCTAATGATATGAACATTTTTCCATGTGTCTGTTAGCCCTTTGTATGTCGTCTTTGGAGAAGTGTCTGTTCATGTCTTCTGCCCATTTTTTGACATGATTCTGTTTTTTGAGTGTAGAGTTTGAGAAGTTCTTTATAGATCTTAAGATATCAGCCCTTTGCCTGTAGTGTCATTTGCAAATACATTCTCCCATTCCATGGGTTGCCTCTTTGTTTTGTTGACTGTTTCCTTTGCTGTGCAGAAGCTTTTGATCTTGATGAAGTCCCAAAAGTTCATTTTCGCTTTTGTTTCCTTTGCCTTTGGAGACATGTGTTGAAAGAAGTTGCTGTGGCTGATGTCACCGAAGAGGTTACTGCCTATGTTCTCCTCTAGGATTTTGATAGATTCCTGCCTCATGTTGAGGTCTTCTATCCATTTTGAGTCTATCTTTGTGTATGGCTTAAGACAATGGTCAAGTTTCATTCTTCTATACATAGCTGTCCAATTTTCCCAGCACCATTTATTGAAGAGACTGTCTTTTCCACTGTATATTTTTTCCTGCTTCATTGAAGATTATTTGACCATAGAATTGCTGGTCCATATCTGGGCTCTCTACTCTGTTCCACTTGTCTATGTGTCTGTTTTTGTGCCAATACCATGCTGTCTTGGTGATCACAGCTTTGTAGTGAAGCTTGAAATCAGGCAACGTGATGCCCCCAGTTTTGTTATCTTTTTCAACATTTCCTTAGCAATTCGGGATCTCTTCTGGTTCCATACAAAGTTTATGATTGTTTGTTCCAGCACTTTGAAAAATGCCGGTGGAATTTTGATCGGGATGGCATTGAAAGTAAAGACTGCTCTAGGCAGTATAGACATTTTCACACTGTTTATTCTTCTGATCCATGAGCATGGAATGCTTTTCCATCTTTTAGTGTCTCAGTTTTTTTCACAAGTGTTCTGTAGTTCCTCAAGTACAGCTCCTTTACCTCTTTGGTTAGGTTTATTCCCAGGTATCTTATGGTTCTTGGTGCTATAGTAAATGGAATTGATTCTCTAATTTCCCTTTCTATATTTTCATTGTTAGTGTAGAAGGAAGTAACTGATTTCTGTGCATTGATTTTGTATCCTGCCACATTACTGAGTTGCTGTATGAGTTCTAGTAATTTGGGGGTGGAGTCTTTTGGGTTTTCCATCTAAAGTGCCATGTCATCTGTGAAGAGAGAGTTTGACTTCTTTGCCAATTTGAATACCTTTCTATTTCTTTTTGTTGTCTGATTGCTGTTGCTAGGACTTCTAGTACTACGTTGAACAACAGTGGCGAGAGTGGGCATCCTTGTCATGTTCCTGATCTCAAAGAGAAGGCTGTCAGCTTTTCCCCAATGAGAATGATATTCGCTGTGGGTTTTGCTGTAGTGTTCTCTTGATGTCTCATTGTATGTTAAGGTCTAGGCTGCTAAAAGTAGTCAGTGGACAGCCGAGATCATTACTTAATATGAGTCCAATATTGCCTTAATAAATGCCTAAATCAGGGCGCCTGGGTGGCTCAGTGGGTTAAATCCTCTGCCTTTGGCTCAGGTCATGGTCTCAGGGTCCTGGGATCGAGCCCCACATCGGGCTTTCTGCTCAGCAGGGAGCCTGCTTCCTCCTCTCTCTCTCTCTCTCTGCCTGCCTCTCTGACTACTTGTAATCTCTATCTATCAAATAAATAAATAAAAAATCTTAAAAAAAATGCCTAAATCTTAAAAGCATCTTAAAAATATTTTGTTTCATAACTGGAAATTCCTTATTCCTTGGTAAATTATTTCTGGAAGACTGGAAGTAACTGCAGGGGTGGTAGGTGGGTGTGGAAATAAGGCAAAAGGGGGGTATAGAGAAGAATCTAAGATGTGCTGAGTGGCCTGCAGTTAGAGAATTTTACCACTAGATGGTGACCTTGTATCGGCCTGATGAACTGCCCAGTCTCAAAGGGTGGCAGAACATCAACTGGAGGTGATCGAAAACCCACCATACTGAAATACAGAAGCTTTTGTGATTCTGTGAAATGATGTGGTTGATGAGTTTGAGGTAATAAAAATGAAGGAATACCAATCTCTTCCCAATTCTTCACAGATGGTGATGAATTGATAATACCTGAGCGTCTGGTTAATGACTGACTGTGGGGGATGGGGAGAAGTTTTAGGAAGTACACAACCTACATTCAAGTTCACCTGTTGACCTTTGGTGGTGGTATATTTGGCAAGTCACTTCTAGGGTGCTCAGTTGCTTCATCTGTAAAATGGGAGATGATAATACCTAAGTTTTCAGAGGCTGAGGCAGTTTTCTCCAAGATCTTGCCCTGTTTTATCAGTGAAGAGAAAAAGAAGTTGAGGTTTAGTGTCTCCTTGAAAAGGAGAAGAAAGAAGGGGCTAAAGAATCCTGGTCACTGTCTATTTTTTTTTCAATTCTTAGTTTTTGGTCTGGTGGATGGAGTCTTAGCAGATGCTTCTCTCATTGTGAAAACCTTGGGTATGACTTTTGCCACAGGATGGGATAGAAAAGGGGATAGAAGTAAAGGGTGAGAGGGAAGAAGTTCTGTAATGGTTTTGTGGTATGTGCGTGGACGTGGGTCTACTTAGGTCTAGAACCATAGAAAGGAGAGAGAGGAAATGTTCATAATTTCTGGCTATTACTATGGATTGGTCAGGACATCCTTAGTTGTCTTGAATCCTCATAACCTGTGATGGTGGTGTGCTCCTGTTTTACAGGTGAGGGACTTGGGTCATTTCGTGGTGTTTGGTATATTAAAGAAATATTTTTCAATCCCATCATTATGGAAATGACAGAATTTTAATTTCATGCTTACTCAAAGGGCCTTGGAGGAGAGACACTTTGGCCTTTAAGCTGATTTGGCCTTTAAGTTGATATTATTTCATTAGGAGAAAATCCAGTCTCTAGCAGGGCAAATTTCCAGAAGGCTCAAGTCTTGGCTGCTTTTCTGTTTTCTATCAGATACCATACAAATGCTAAGTTACCTTTGGCAGAGAAAAGGAACTTGATTTTATCCTCTGTTATCCCAAATTTCCATAAGGTCTTACTCAGTTTTAGAGCAATTAGTGTTGACCCTGAAGTCATTGAAGAAATTTGACTGTAGCCTTTCTGATATGAGAACCCATGAAAGGCTGTTTCTTCTAGCCATTGTCTATATCTTCTTATTGGAACAGAATAAATTAGGATAGACTAAGATTTGATAATAAGGAGGGAAAGGGACTGATAGAGAGCTATGAAAAGTTTGGAAAGGTAGCTTAAAAGAAAAGGTGGATGAGATGAAGGCAAGGACTGTGTCCTAGGGCGGGTATGTCTGTGGCTGAGTCCTCTCAGGAGTTACTGCCTTTGTGGGATTCTTGATCTCTAGTGCCCCTGGTAAGCTTTGATTAAATTGATTCTGAAATTCTCTTCTTGGTTTGAAGATGTCAAGAAAGCTGTGTAGCCCGAGCTACGAGCTGGCATGTAATCTGGCTTTGCGCTTAGTTATCGATACCCTTGCCTTACAGTGTATTTAAAAAAATTTTCTTGACAGAGTTGCTATTACATGGCCTTAATATACCTGGAGTCCCATATGGCTCATTCTTTGTGTGGTGTTGGCTTTCTTTTCTGAACCCAACGGCGGAGATGTCACAGGAAAAAAAAAAGATAGGTGGATCTCCACTATTTTCATGAACTGACAAAAACTAAGAACCTCGGAGAGGTGAGTGTGTTTGGCTGCCAGCGTAGGCAGCAAAAACAGACTGAAGAGGAAGGCTGGGACGTCCACGAGATTAGCTGGCAGAGAGATTTCTTTGTGTCCTTTTTCTTGCCCATGTTACTCTGGTGATGCGTTGTCCGTCTTTGCGGGCAGGGAAGTGGCAGTACCAGGCAGAAGTGGGAGAGGAATGTGAAGACAACTCCAGAGTCAAAGTGAGAAGCCAGTAGCCACAACCCATATATGCTCCCTGAGCATTGCCATATCCTGCCTTCTGCCACCCAGTGGGCTAAACGGTTATTATACCAAAGATGTCTATGCTTAGGAAAACACGCCTGGAGAAGAAGTGATGAGCTGTTCCCCAGAGGTCAGCAGAATGCTGGGTGGTGGTGGGGATCAGGGAATGGTTGAATTTAGAGGGCAACCTTTGGAACTTTCTACCTTGAAGACCCCCACCCTCCTTTCATTCACCTGGAGAATTAGCACAGCCAAAATTTTCATATCTCTTCCAGGTAGATACTCTTTGCAAAACAGTTGGCAGTGTTAAGGGAATAAATATGAGCCTAAAAGGAAAAATGACCAGACATGTGAGGTGTAAAATTTCTAGGAAAGAAATTTAAGAAAATGAGCTACACCAGAGGAACCAAATTAACAATAATATAAAAAAGTAGAGGGATATTAAAAAAAATAAAGTAAGGAGAAGCAAATATGAATAGGATCCAACTGGAAATATCAAGTACCTAAATATAATTGAAATAAAGCACTCAGTGGATGGGCTGCATGTGATAAATGGATACAACCAAAGACCATAGAAAGATAAAACTGTTGGAACAAGGAATTTCCCCGGAAGGCAGCAGAAAAGGATAGCTAAATGGCACGTTGAGAGATCAGGAGGATTGAAGTGAAAATTCCCCTCAACAGAATCACAGAAGATAGGGAGCGACTCTGAATGGGAGGGACGCAGTCCTGAACAGGAGAGGTGACCTCATACAGGAACATTCCGCAGTGACTGGATATGAAAAAAGGAAAATTCTAAAAACTTTCAAAGATAAAAAACCTTAGCATCCAAAAGGAATGAGAAAATCAGATTACAGTCCTACTTTGTGGGATCATACCTATGTACTTTATAGAATCCTATTATATAATCAACAACTATGCTAGATAGGGGAAAGTAGTGAATATCTTCCACGCGCGAAAGGAAAGACAGTAAAACTAGTTTTAGAAAGGGGAAAAATTATTTTATTTATTTTTTATTTTTTAAAGATTTTATTTGCCAGAGAGAGTGTGAGGGTACAAGTAGGGAGAGCGGCAGGCAGAGGGAGAAGCAGGCTTCCTGCTGTGCAAGGAGACCCTGAGATCATGACCTGAACCAAATGCAGATGCTTAACAGACTGAGCCACCCAGGCATCCCAAGGAGCAAAATTATTTAAATGTGGGGTTTACATACAGATATTTGGGGCATGCATGTCTCCTGGTAATTGCTACTAAAGATTCACTGTGAAAGAACTTCTCAAAGATGTATTCTAGCTAGAATTGAAATGACTCCAGGAAGAAGCAATTAAATTCAGGAAGAAAGGTAAATAAGGAATGGACAAACACAGAATGCACATTATTTTGAGTAGAAAAAGGTTACTTTAAAAAAAATGTACATGGGACCCCTGGGTGGCTCAGTCATTGGACGTCTGCCTTCAGCTCGGGCCATGATCTCAGGGTCCTGGGATCAAGCCCTGCATCGGGCTCCCTTGCTCTGTGGGAAGCCTACTTCTCCTTTTCCTACTCCCCCTGCTTGTATTCCCTCTCTCGCTGTCTCTTTCTCTCTGTCAAATAAATAAATAAAATCTTTTAAAAAAATGGACCATGAAATTAGGCCACAAAGTGTTTATCATTAAATCCCAAAGAATCAACCTCATGGAGACTAGTTCTCCAACCACAAAGAACAAGACTTCCTTGGAACACATTCCTAGAAGTGGGAATTCTAAGTTTCTAAGTTTCCAGATATATGCATCTTTACTTGATAGAACAAAGTGAGTTCTAAGGTTCTTGAATTAAGTTTGGGAGTTTCATTGGAATTGCATTGAATTTATACACTGCTGGGTGTGTGTATGTGTGTGTGTGTGTGTGTGTGTGTGTGAATGATACCTTTATAATATCGAAAGGTCACATTCAAGAACATTTTATCTTAGGTTAGGTCAACTCTAAATAAGTTCTATAATCTTTGTGAAAGTCTTGCACTTATTTTAAGTAGTTTGTAGGTTTTGTTGCTGTTGTGAGGTTTTTCTCCCTCTCTATTATATTTTCTAACTGGTTGCTAAAGGAACACAATCAGAATTAATTCTTTTGTGGATTGTCAAATTGAGGTCTAATTTACATAAAATAAAATACGAATCTTGTATGCCTTTTGGTAGGTTTGATAATTGCTTATGTCTGTGTAACCACCACATAAAACATAAACTCTTTGCATCAGTGTAGAAGGTTGCCATTTGCCATCCACACCCCACCCTGAGACAGCCACTTTTGGATTTCTGTCACCACACATGAGTTTTGCTTGTTCTCAAACTTTATATAAATAGAATCATATTTACTCTTCTGTGTCTGGCTTCATTCACCTCATGTAATGTTTCTGAGATTTTTCAGTGTGTGCTATTAGTAGCTTATTCATATTTATGCTGAGTAATATTCCATTGTTGAAATGTACCAAAAATTATCCACTCACCTTTTGATGGAAACAGGGGTTCAGAAACATTTTTTTGCTTTTTTTTTTTTTAAATAAATATGACTGATACATTCCTATCTTTTCCTGATGTATTTTTTTCTCTTGTGTAAGTATCTAAGAGAAATTGCTGGGACATGTGATAGATGTTTTTGTACTCTGTATTTGTTGGACTGTTGATCTTTGTGTTCTTTTTTAGGAGATTTCATGTGTTTTGGATATGAATCCTCTGTCAGTTATATATGTATTGAGAATACTTTCCCCCAGCCTTAGTTTTGCCTTTTAATTTTCTTAATAAGTCTTTTGAGCATAAATACTTAATTTCAATCAAGTCCAACTTACCAATTTGTTTTTAATGATTTGTGCTTTCCAGGTCCTGACTACAAAATTGTAGCTGACTCTAACATCATGAAGATAATTTTGCATGTTTTACCTAAAAAGCTCAATGTCTTAGGTTTTACAAGCTTAAAGTTCCATTTTTGTTATAATTCAGTGATGACTCTTATGTTTATCCTTAACTAAATTGTTTTCCCCATCTAAAGTTACTTCTTCTCCTAGACAACACGGTGACTTAATACTCTGCAGTTTGACTGTCTTGGTACTGATTTTTAAGCAATTAAGTGGTTGTTTTTAAGAGTCCATAGTTGCTTTCATTGACTCCTGTTGCTGTGACTACCATCTCTAGTACCCTCGCATTGCCTATGAACTTACTTTTCTTATTTATTTATTTATCTATCTATCAGAGAGGGAGAGAGAGCAAGAGAGCACAAGCAGACAGAGTGGCAGGCAGAGGCAGAGAGAGAAGCAGGCTCCCTCCCAAGCAAGGAGCCCAATGCGGGACTCAATTCCAGGACCCTGGGATCATGACCTGAGCCGAAGGCAGAGGCTTAACCGACTGAGCCACCCAGGGGTCCCTGAACTTACTTTTCTTCATACGTCTGGGATGGTCAGTTCTCATAGTCATGGTATATTCTGGAAAGTCTACCTCACCCTCACACTTGAACAGTGTTGGCAGGAAGAATATAGCATTGTGCATTTTGAAATTACAACTGAGTTTTACTGAGTTGGGCCCATGCTGGGCTCTCGCTGTCTTTTGGGCTGTGCCCTGGCACTGGGGGAATCTGAGTCTAGTTTCTTTCTTTGATACACAAACATCCAGTTTGTCCTGTACCATTTATTTATTTTTAAAAAGATTTTATTTATTTAGCAGACAGAGATTACAAGTAGGCAAGAGAAGCAGGCAGGGAGAGAGAGGAGGAAGCAGGCAGAGAGCCCAATGTGGGGCTCAATCCCAGGACCCTGGGATCATGACCTGAGCCGAAAGCAGACTCACTAAGCCCACTAAGCCACCCAGGCGCCCCTGTCCTGTACCATTTATTTAAGAGCCTATTCCATTGAGGTATTCATGGTTTCCTGGTAAATATTAGTTGACCATATATACATCATACATTAGTTTATTTTTGGGCTCTTGACCTGCTCCTTTGGTTTTTGTGTGGGTTTTTATGCTAATACCACTGTTTTGATTACTATAGCTTTGTAACACAGTTGGGAATCAGAAAGTGTGATACCACCAGCTGTATTCTTATGCTTTGGCTATTCAAGTATTTTTGTGGTTCCATATAAACGTTAGGATTTTTTTGTTGTTGTTGTTAAAAAAAAAAAATGACGTTGGGGGGCGCCTGGGTGGCTCAGTGGGTTGGAGCCTCTACCTTCAGCTCGGGTCATGATCTCGGGGTCCTGGGATTGAGCCCCGCGTCGAGCTCTCTGCTCGGCGGGGAGCCTGCTTCCCTTCCCCTCTCTCTGCCTGCCTCTCTGCCTACTTGTGATCTCTGTCTGTCAAATAAATGAATAAAACCTTTAAAAAAAAATCACGTTAGAATCTTGATAAAGACTACATTGAATGTATAGATGGCTTTGGGTAATAGAGACATTTTAAAAACATAAATTTTTCTAATCCATGACTGTAGAATACCTTCCCACTTATTTGTGTCTTCTTCAGTTTCTTTCATTGGTGTCTTAAAGTTGTTAGACCTTTCACCTCTTTGGTTAAATTCACTCTTAAATAGTTGTTTTGGATGCTATTATAAATGGGATTGTTTTCTTTCTTTTTTTTTTTGGAAAATTTGTCATTAGTGTATAGAAATGCAACTGACTTTTGTATGCTGATTTTTGTGTCTTGTAGCTTTGTTGCATTCATTGAGTAGACCTAACAGGTTTTTTTGGTGAAGTCTTTAGGATTTTCTATAAAATCATGTCATATGCAAACAGCTAACTTTGCTAACTGAGGTTTTTCCTTGTTGAGAGGTTTTTTTTTTTTTTTTTTTTTTTAAAGATTTTATTTACTTATTTGAGAGAGAGGCAGTGAGAGAGCATGAGCGAGGAGAAGGTCAGAGGGAGAAGCAGACTCCCCGTGGAGCTGGGAGCCTGATGCAGGACTCGATCCTGGGTCTCCGGGATCGTGACCTGAGCCGAAGGCAGCCGTCCAACCAACTGAGCCACCCAGGCGTCCCTTGTTGAGAGGTTTTTGATTACTAATTCAATCTTATTGACTTCTTTAGCTTTTCTATTTTATCGTAATTCAGTCTTGGTGGGTTGTATGTTTATAGGAATACATCCATTTCTTCTAGGTTGTCCAATTTGTTGGCATCTAGTTTATTATAGTCTATTATAACTATTATAATAGTCTATAATTTTTCATAATGTTTTATGGTCCTTTGTGTTTCCATAGTATTAGTTGCAATGTCTTGTCTTGAATTTATAGTTTTATTCCTTTGGGTCCTCTCTTTTTCTTGATCTAAAGGTTGTCAGTTTCGTGGATCTTTTCAAAGAACTAACTCTTAGTTTTGTTGGTCTTCTTAGTTGTTTTCCTGTTTCCTCTTTCATTGAATTGCTCTGATCTTTATTTACTTCCTTCTGCTAACTTTGGGCTTAGTTCTTTTTCTAGTTCTTTGAGTTTACAGTTAGGTTGTTTGAGATTTTAGTTTTGTCTTAATGTGGACATCAGTATAAATGTTCCACTTAAGACTGCTTTTGCTGCATCCCATAAGTTTTGGCATGTTGTATTTTCATTTGTCTCAAGATAATTTTTTTATTTCCCCTTTTTAAATTTTTGATACATTGGTTATTCAGGAGTGTATAGTTTAACATCAGTGTATCTGTGAATGTTCCTGTTTTCTTCTTGTTACTGAATTTTAATTTCATACTATCATGGTCAGCAGAGATATTTGATGTAATTACTGTCATCTTGAATTTGTGGATAGTAGTTTTGAGGGTTGACATCAAATTTTTCCTAGAAAATGTTCCATGTGTGCTTGAGAAGAAGGGTTATTTTGGTACTACTGGATGGAATATTCTTTATATGTCCAAGTCCATTTGCTCCAAGTGTTGTTCAAATCCACAATTTCCTTGTTGATTCTCTGTCTAGATGATATATCCATTGTTGAGAGTTGAGTATTAAAAATCTTTATCTTTTTAAAAATACCTTTTTTATTTCATTTTATTTTTTTAAGTAGGCTTCATGCCCAGTGTGGAGCCCAACCCAGGGCTGAACTCATGACCCTGAGGGCAAGACCTGAGCCGAGATCGAGAGTCAGATGCTCAATTGATTGAGCCACCCAGGCACCCGGAGTATTAAAATTCTTAACTATTATATTCCTGTTAATTTCTTCTTTTTAGTTCTTTTAGTATTTGCTTTATATGCAAATGACACATATATGCACAATATGCAAATGGTACATATAAAGCAAATACTAATAGAGATGCTTCAATGTAGAGTGTATAAATTCTTACATCTTGTTGATTATTATATCATTGCCTTTCTTGTCCCTTTTGACCATTTTTAGCTTTCAGTCTATTTTGTCTGCTCTAGGTATAGTTACCCCTATTTTTTTCTTTTGAAATATCTTTGCCATCTCTTCACTTTCATTCCCTGTGTTCTCAAAGCTAACGTGACTCTCTTGCAGGCAATATATTATTGGATATTTTTTTATCCATCAGCCATTCTATGTCTTTTGCTGGAGAATTGAACCCATTTGTGTTTAAAGTAATTATTGATGGGTAAGGACATACTATTGCTATTTTGTTGTTTTCTGACTCTTTTGTGGATCCTTTATTCCTTGCTTCTTGCTATCTTCCTTTGTGATTTGAGGACTTTTGTGGTGGTATGCTTTGACTCCTTTATCATAATCTATCTTCTCTACTATAGGTTTTTCCTTTGTGGTTACCGTGAAGCTAAAATAAAAGATCTTAAATTGGAAACCTATTTTAAGCTGAAAACAACCTGTGTTAGCATACAGAAAATACTATACTCTTGATTTCCACACCACCCCTGAATTTCAGGTTACTGATTTTACCATTTATAGAGTTTTTTATATTGTGTAGCCAAGAGCAAATTAATATTTTAATATATTCATTTTATTTTTAAACTAATTGTAAGTAAATTATGAATCACCATATTAGATAACCAGACTCTGACTATATATTTACCATTACCAGTAAGTTTTACACATATATTCATAGGTTTTTATAAAGCTAATTGGCATCTTTTTATTTCCAGTTGAAGAATGCCCTTTTTAGCATTTCTTGTAAGGCAGGTCTCGTGGTGATGAACTCCTGTACAGATGGAATTAAATGTTCCCTTGTCAGTTTCCTGAGCCAGTATCTATAGGAAAAAGACCACCTACACATTTTTGTAATCCTGCTGCCTATCACAATGTCTGTTCCTTAGCAGGTACTTAATAAGTTTATGCTGAATGAAAAAGCCATGTTTGAACTGCCTTTTTAACAGATGGGTTAGGCACATCAAACAGGCAAATGATGGGACAGTGTTCTAGGCAGGGAGCATAGTGTGTGCAAAGGCATGACAGCCTGAAAGACAAGGGATATTCCAGGAGGAAAGATTTGAGAAAGGTAGTAAAATATTGAGGGAGTCAGGGAGCAGGTTTCTGAAGGGGAAGACTTCAGAGGGATGGGGGCAGTTTTGGAAATTTTAAGGATTATATCTGCATGATAAAGTGCATGCAGATGTAAAGCACTGGGAATGAGTAAGTCAAAACATTCGGAAGCTGAGGTCCAGGCTGGGGGACCCAGCAGGATGCTGAAGTCCCCAGGAAGGTGCAGGATTGAGGAAGGAAATGGAGACAGGAGCTAAGGGTTTTGGTAAACATGGTGAAGGTCACTGAGGGGCAGAGAATAAGGTCAGCATGGATGTGTCCCAAGTAAAGATGACAATACTTGCCTGCCAGCTGTGTAGGAGTATGATGATTTTAGTCTTTTCAATCCAACAGCCCCTGGAAAACTGTTCTCAAAGGTGTGATCAAAAGTTATGCTGAAGAATGATGGTTGACTCTCCTCTCCTCTTAGTCATTACCACCTGTTTGTTCCTTCTAACTAGATTGGGCTTTACTTGGGGGCTATCACAGTGGGGAGATGGCATGTTGGAGGGAACTGCTATGTTTGTTTTCTCTTAGTGTCAGCATCAGGGCCCCTCTGTCTCCAGCCGCCTTGATCTGCCCACACAGACTTGAGACCTCATGTTCTTAGAGACCACGGAGTGACTGTGGGCAAAGGAAGCAGGAGGGACCGCGAGCCCCTCTTCCCTTGTTAACCCCTGCACCCCATCTCCTTACAGCTACGTAGATACTGTGGTGATTGCGGTTTGTATCTTAAAAGGTTTTTACATTAAATATATTCAGCCAAAAAAACAAAAAAGCGCTTCTTCTAGGAAAAAGGCTTGAAACCCTTGAGTAGTTCTCTCAGTAGTGGGGATGGGAGGCTACCCATTTACCTCCATTTTTTTTTTTGTGCAGACCATTAACATCTGCAGGACTTAGGTAAGTGTGCAAATGGAAGTACTGACCTACAGCTCCTTCCGTCTATCCTCATTCCATCGAGCATGCCTGGTACATTCCAGCGGCTCCCTGAGTTCTATTAGCACCCTGCAAACAGCATCTTCAGGCCTTGTGGTATGCATGCTGGGGGTGTAGTTTACCATGGGAGGACAAAACAGACCCTGATTATTTGGGCAAGAGGTGTCAGGGCCCTAAGCATCAGCATGTTCAGTGCAGACTTGGGTGGTCACATCCCCTGGGCCTATACACTCAGAGTCCTTAGCAGGGCTTGGGCATGGCTGCAGGAGGGCCAGAGTGGGGCCCTCCAATGTGGTATCAGGGCAGGGACATAGCAGCCCAGATCTGAGGGCACTTCTGCTCTGACGTTGTTTCATTTGTGAAATGATTGATTGTGGCAGAGAGAGGGGCCCAGGCTTTGCAGTGGTCTTATGCTCTTAAAAAAAGTTGGCTTTTCTAAGGATAACCATTAATTTATGTGTATTTTTGTTTCTTTCTTCCTTGAGGAAACAGATATGTGTTAACCACCTTGGCTCATGTCCAAGTATGGCCCATGAGTTAGGGCCGTCCTGGGTTAGAGTATACTTTCACGGACTTTGTCTTCCCCTGGCTTTTCCTGAGCTTGGCTGCATTCCAGTCAGGGTGACCCTGTGCTCAGCATCAGGAAGAAAAATTATGTTACAAGGAATTAGTAAAATGTCTGCTCACCTGAATGCTGGGCTTCACTTTGTGAACTCCAGTTTTCCTGTGCATTTGATTAAATTTATACCATCACAGCTTCACCATGACCAGTGATCACCAGCTTATAAAAATGCAGTAGCTGCTCAGCTGCTGGTGAAGTCTTGCTGTTGGAGGTGTCTCATAAAGCCTACTGCCCTTAATCCATGCTAGGACCAGTGTCTGCAGTGTCTTTACTTTGCTGGAACTCTAGGAAGGGGATAGCAAGAGACTTGAGCTCTGGTTTCAGTCTGCCTTCTGTTACCTGCCTGACCCCACATAGGCCGTTTAACCTCTGAATGGCAGTGCCTTCCTTTTATAATAAGAGAACCCTTCCTACCTCACAGGAATATTTTGAGGATTTAATGAGCCAATGCAAGTCAAAGTCTTCTAGATTGAAACTTAAGGGATTATTATCACTGTGGTGTGAAGCATTTATCATATCCTTTACAAAGTGACAGCTCTACAGGAGAGCAGCTTTGCTACAGGGAGGGTGGAGAGACGAGGGTGGAACAGGTACAGTGGGGCCCAGGGGAACCAAGAGGTTGAGGTGGAGCACATTGTTAGAGGAAATGAGAAGTGACCGGAATTCAAGATTTCCTAGTGTTCAGTACTAGGAGAGGAAATCTGTATACATTACCTCAGTTAATACTATAATTGTTCAGGTATTTTTTTATCACTCTGCCTTGATCTCTTTTAGAAGCAAAGAAAACAAAATTATCTGGCCCCATATACTTGTCTTTGCCCCTTACTACATTCTCCCAGCCTCTATTCTCTGGCTCTGGGCACAGGCTTCTGAAACACAGCAAGCTCACCCTAGCCTTTTGCACTTGTGGCTCCCTCTGGAATACACTTCCCTCAGTGTCCGTGTATCATATCTTCTACTTCTTTCCTGTCTTCATTCAAAAGTCAATTTTCAGGGAGGCCTTTAAGTTATCTTCTGATATTTCATACTCTACTCTGCTTCCTGATTTGTGTTTTGTCATTAGCAATCATCACTGTCTAGCATTCAATACATGTTATTTAGCTTGTGTTTCCTCTGTTACATCCACCTATAGATGTAATAGAATATAAACCTAACAAGGGCAGGATTTTTGTCTGATTATTTACCAGTTTTCAGTGACTGGCATGATATTTGACTTACAGTAAACACTTGATAAATCTTTATTGGATGGATGGATGGATGGATGGATGGATGGATGAATGGATGGATGGAAAACAGCTGTGTGGGCTTCTTCAAAGTTAGTTTTTGAAGTGGCCACTGGTGATATAACTTACCGTGACACCAAATATTTGCATAACTACAAATGCTAACCATTATGACTTTTGATTAGACTCTCCCACAAGTAACTTTGCTCTTAAATTTTGACCTAAAGCTGTCTATAGAAATACACAGAAAGGTAAACTGCCTTAAGACTATGAAGACCTGGGCTTACCTACCATCCAATGCTATATCAGCTCAAGTTGGATGGAGGTCTTCCTGGGCCATTTCCTGAGGGAGTACTACCTTTGCTTGTGGTATTTGGGAGACGGGGTGGGAAGCATCCCATGTTGTACTTGGAATAGAAGGAAAGGAGAATTTTGTTGGAATTTCTGAAGGGATATGGCTTATAAAGTAAACCCATCACTTTATAGACAGGGGTAGTATATTTTTTTTTTCCAAAGACTTATTTATTAGTACATGTGTGTGAGTGGAGGTGGGGACAGAGAGAGAGGGAGAGAAGCAGATTCCCTACTGAGAGCAGAGCCTGACTCAGGGCTCACTCCCCTGAACCTGAGGTCATGACCTGAGCCAAAATCAAGAGTCAGATGCTCAACTGGCTGAACCACCCAGGCGTCTGAGGCAGTGTATTGTTAACTGATATTTTTCAGGTTTTCTTCTCTTCCTTTTCTTCCTTTCTTCTCTTTCTCCCCTCTATCCACACCACCACCCCCCCTTGATGGATATCAGGAACATATAGCCATTTGGGAGATTTTTAAAAATTTTTTAAAATTTTTAAAAATTTTTGAGACAGAAACCCTGTGATATGGCTTCTGTGAATGAAACTGAATAAAACAACTTAAGACCTTGTCTACCCAAACCTTACCTTCAAATAACTCCTTAGTCTCTGGAAGTTTAAATGACCCTGGCTAATGAAATGTGAGGGGAAAATACCCTGAAATTTCACTAAAGACAGACCCAAATGCTCTTTTTATCGTACGTGGCGAGTATCACTAAAAATAGGATGATTTTTTATATTCTCCTCTTGTGTTTATTTATAAAAAATGTTTCAAGTTTCAAGGAATTCATTAAGAAAAGGAAGCAAGAGTTGTACACAAATGGAACGCTCTTAAAATTTAGAGATTTAGTACATTTTTTCTGAAGCCTGTCTATCCAAGAGGAGAGCCCAGTGGCTGTGGATAATGCAATTGGAGAGATTAGAATATTAGGAAGACCATGGGTCATGAAAAGGATTGTGGTTTCCTTACCTTTTCTGGTGTCTGAAATGAGGAGGCTTTGAAGACCTTCAGAAATACTTTCTTATTGCTCATCCTTTAAACTAGATCCTGGGACTCCAGATATCATGTGTGGAATCCTGGGAAGTCTAGAACATGATGATGTATGACCAATGGATTTTTCTATTGGGAGCTAAAGGCTGAGTCTTGTGTGTGTTTTGATTTGAACACTTTGCAACAAGTTGGGAAGGTTTAAAGACCAAGATGGGCAAGTTATACCCTAAGAAGATACAGTCCGGGCCTGGCTACCTTCCACTTGCCCCTTTCTTTAATTTGTCTTGCTGTTCTCTCTTTTCATGTCTCCCCTCTTCCTGTCCTTGTACTTCTTTTTTCCTTCTCTCTCTTCTCTTTGTCCTTTTCACTTTCCATATCTTGCCTCAAATGAACAATTTCTTAGGTAATGTCTGATGCCAGTGGTTGCCTTCAGATCTAAGCAACTTCTAGAGTTCGTTCCAGGGAGGACAGACAGATGTAGGGAGGAGGAACTGGACTATGGGCTATGGGTAGAGGGAGAGAGGAGTGAGGGATGAGAAATGTGAGCTTGTAAAAGTGTCCTGTGCTTCCTGACCTTAAACTTCCTGGCTTCATCTCCTAGGTCAGGATTTGTGTTAAATCAGTTGTAGGATGAGATTGCCTACCCACCTTTCCTTCCCCCAAAGCTTCCCCTTCCACCAGCTGGCAGAACTGCCCTTTGACTACAAAGGTGAAAGGTGGCAGATTTCATTTTTGCTATCTCTTTTGTAGCTGGGGTGGTAATCTAGGATAATAGGAAGAGATGTTTGCTAAGGGTCTTCTGGGAGAAATTTTCTTTCCTTTGAAAAGTGAAATAAAGGGAAAGAAAGATCTATCTTTGTCTAGATTTGGTCACGTTTGCACATGGCATCTGAAATTGGTACAGCTTTGCTACCGAGGGATAATACTGACTGAATGCTCCAAGGATGGCAGGGCAAAAACATGGAAAGGTCCTGGATTATTGGGATCACCAAGATGCCCATCCAAGTCTGGATCATCTTAGGGAATTGGCCTTATGGTTTAAGCCACTTTTAGTTGGGATTTCTGCTACTTGAGCTGAAACCATTTAGATGGGAACCAGTAAGCACAACCTCATGGTTGGGCTTTATTTTAAGCTAAGTTTTAGTTTCTTTAATGTTACATATTAAACAGACAAAACACCTTATATATTTGTCTTTCTTCAATGCCCTTTACTATCCAGAAGGTGAAAGTTCATTCCTTGATTGTCTTTGTAATCTTTCCTAATAGAAACAAAGTTTCCTGAATAAAAAATTACTTCGTGAATCCAAAACTTATGGCCATCACACTAGAGTAAAAAAAATTAGTTTTAGTAATCTTTTTCTGATTTTCTGATGAATGGTATATGATGCTGGACTAAATACTGCAGAGTGTCAATTCTGGTAAGCAATTCTGCAGCACACTGGTGATGGAGGTAAGAGCTTTCTTCTTGTTTTATTTCTCCTGCCATGTATCCCTTCCAGAAACAAGGTCTGAGGTTGTCCATGTTTAATATACACTGAGCTCTGTAGTAAAGTATGATCTTGAGTGTCATGCCCTCCCTTCATTTCTGTCCAGTCCCATTTCTGTATGTGGCAAGATAAAAATTGTATTAATCTGGGTACCTACTTCATCATTTCATTCTGCTCAGTAAAAACTTCTGGATTTACTCATTTACTCTCTGTTCTGATACCTCCAAGGAGGATTCTACATTGTCTGACTACTTCTCAGGCAGTGAAAGAGAATCTGTAGCAAAGGTGGAGGGGAGGAGGGTGGTAGGAGAAGCTGGCCAGGATGGGAACTGAAGGAATTCATGGTAGGTAAAAGTTTGAGGAGAAAGCCATGGGAGCAGGTCCAGGTTGAGGTCTGAGAGTGGCAGAGAGTGGCTGCCAGTCACCCAGTTTGCACAAGGATGGCCAAATGGATTATTGACAGCCAGTGTTCATTCTGAGACATCAGTACCTGGGCTGTGACAGTTAATATTTTGAATATCACCTCTTGAATCATGGCTACTTGACAAATCTCTGGGACATACAGGGTCCTCTATGGTGTTAGAGATTTGAAATACAAGTTTTATAAAAACAACTTGGAATAACATTTTAATTTCTTTTTGGAGATTATGTATGTATATAATCTGAGTTACTAATCTAGGACTGAAGCATCACTCCAGGAGGCATAGCCTCAAGATGTTACCTCTATAATTATTTTTTTTTTAAATGGGAAAAGAGTGATTGGTACACTGGACTCCAACTGTTTTTATTCAAAAACAGGAAATGGAGAAAATGCTTTTTCCCTTAAGACTTGTCTTAAGAGTTTAGAAGCACTAAATTTAGCTCCCTATAAATATGTTTGCTTTTTTGAGAAAAATCTTCTCTCTTACCAGGAAGCGGTGGGAGTGATAGGACAATGGAACAAAAGTCTTATGAGCTTCTCTGGTTGTGTATTTATCTTTAATTATATTCTTGCCTCTCAGAACCACTATCTGTTAAGGCAGTTTGTCATCCACAGCTATGCTGTGAAATAATTAATATTGTATCCTATTTTTAATTTAGCTTCTACTTGCTTTTGAGTCCAAATTCAGAAGCGTATTCTCTTTGGACAAAAACAAGGAAGAAGTATGACTGCAGATGGAACTGGGACAGGCCCATAGTGTGGCAAACTGGTATGGGGACCAGGGAGGAAAATGCTAAATGAAAAATACTTTATTTTCATATAGCGCTAGACTACTGTTCTCCAACAGAAATGTAACATGAGCCACAAACATGACCCACATAGGTAATTTTAAATGTTCTAGTAACTCCACTAAAAAATGCAAAAAGAAATAGATGAAAAATTAATTTTAAATACATTTATCTCAATGTGTCTAAAACATTGTTTTAGTAGGTAGTATCAAAAATTACTGAGTTGCATCCCTCATTTTATTTTTTTTTTTGCACTAACTATTTGAAATCAAGTGTGCCTTTTGCACTTAGAGCATGTCTCAATACAGGCTACCTATATTTCCAGTGCTCAGCCACATGTAGTCAGTGGTTACTAGACTGAATAACATTGGTCCAGATTATTTCTAAAGATAATTATTCTATTTTTCATGTGATGCTCATAACAGATCTAAATGGTGCCAGGGCACATAGGCAGAGATGATTGTTTTTTCTTTTAGACGTATAAGGACTTCCTTATTAATGCATTTGGGACCGAGCTAAGAAATGTTTGCCATAGGGCAAGAGGAGGAAGGATTGTCTTTAACAAGGAAAAAGGATACTCTGAGAGGAGACTCAAAACTTTGTGAGGTGGTCATGGCACAGTACTTGGTGAAGATTTATGGTTGGTATTTATGATCCAGGTTATCCAGATAGTATCTTTTATGAAAATAGATATGGGAAGTATAATTATATATCAGGAACAATATGGTATAATGGAATGAGTTCTAGATTAAGGGTTAGGAGAACTGGGCACTAGTCCAGGCATTGGTCTGGGTGGATAGAAGTAAACTAAAATTTACCAATCCTGTTAGTACCCATTTTCTTACCCAATTCCTTTTTTTTTTTTTTTAAGATTTTATTTATTTATTTGATAGAGATCACAAGTAGGCAGAGAGGCAGACAGAGAGAGAGGAGGAAGCAGGCTCCCCGCTGAGCAGAGAGCCCAATGCAGGGCTCAATCCCAGGATTCTGGGATCATGACCCAAGCTGAAGGCAGAGGCTTTAACCCACTGAGCCATCCAGGCACCCCTTACCCAATTCTTATAATAAGACCAATAGGTAGGAATTAAAACCAATGCCAGTTAGTAAAGGAAGAAATGGAGCCTCGAGAGGTAGTGTCCTGGTTTATTATAGATTTAGGATAAAAATCTCTGTTCTAATTCCAAAGCTGCTATATTCTTAACATTATAACCTATATGCATGCCATATAGTAGGTTCTATCTTTTACGAATTGGGGTTCATTTAAAGAAGCAGAACCAGGCATGCATGTGTGCAGTAAATATTTGTTACAGGGAATTGGCTAATGCAGTTTTGAAAGTTGGTTAAGCAGCCTCTATAAGGATGTCATCTCTACATGTGATGCTAGAGCTTAAGTCCAGAGGGGAGGCAGGGATAAAGGGAAGATGGTGAACATGCTGGAAGACACAGAATGAGCTGAACCCCATGAGATCAAACTGAACCCCATTTCCATCTTGTTGACTCCTCCCTTGGTCATAAAAGAATTCTGCGGAAGCCGGGGTTCTTCATCGTGAATTGAAGCACATATACCTGGCTCAGAGGTCCAAGAACCTAAAGGAGGATCCAGGGGAAGGTGGAGCACTTGCAGGGTACAGGTAGCTGCTTCGTAGCAGTGAGCTGTATCAGCTGATCAGCCAGTGGCTGGAGCTTCCCTTGATTTCTTTTCCCAAGAACCTTCCCTGTGGTGCACCCTGATGGGAAACACATAAGGGAATTCTGGGTAGTGACGTTCAGCCTATTCAAGTTGACACATAACAAAGCCATCACATAGGTACTCAGTGAATATTTGTCAAATGAGTGAATGAATATTGTGCTGCTTCCCTTGAAAGTTCTTTGGAAACCAGAACACCTAATCCTGGTTCTGCCTCTTACATGCCAAGTATTTGGAACAGGTCACTTAATCCTTTGAGTCTTGGTTTACTTGTCTATAAAACTCCAAGAGTAATTCCTGTTTTGCCCATTTAATAAAACTTTTATAGGGATCAGTTGAGATCTGAACAAAAGCACTGTGAACATTGTAAAGGATAAAACAAATGTAGTATTATTTTAATTATGAATGTTGTTACTACTTGAGCTTCCTAATTGATCATATGGAGTAATAGTTCCTAAGCAATCCACTTTCTAGCTGTGCCAGGAAGATTAGACTGGAGTATGTAGAAGTACTGTCAGCTATGCCATAGCATGCACTTCAAAGGTGAGACTTGAGTCATCACTCAACACTGAGATATTTGCTCATAATGTTTTAGTTCTGGGCTAAGTGGCTTCGAGGGACAAGCATGTAATTGGTAACCTTGGGACCTGGAGGACAGTGGCCATTTCTCAGGTGGGAGTTGTGGGCAGTGGATAAAGTTTCTGTCCTGTAAGTCTGGGCTTGAGTTTCATAGCAGCCAAACTTGCTCAGCAAAATGAAGAAATCCCTGCGGAAGTTCTTAGTGAAGATGGCATAGAGGAAGGGGTTGGCACAGGAGTTGATGGGGTAGAACAGGACTAGGAGGATCTTTGACTTGGACACCGTGATGAGGGGCACCTTGAGGGAGGCAGAGATGGCAAAGAAGGAGATGGGTGCCATGCAGAGGAAGTCCGTGAAGATGAGCATGGCCATGCGCTTGGCGATCCTGGTGTCACTAGAGGAGGACACGATGTTGGGGTTTCTCACTGTGAGGTAGATGTGAGCATAGCAGCCACAGATGACCACAAAGGCCAGGACATTGAGCACAAGGAGAGACATAACATAGAGCTGTGACAAGGGGCTGTCAATATCCATAGGCAGGCAGATGCTCACCTTCATGTAGCTGCTGATGCCAAAGATGGGAAAGAGAGCAACTGCAAAGGCAAAGATCCAGCCTAGCAGCATGACACCGGCAGCATGGCGGAGCTGCACTTTGCATTCTAGCTGCATGGCGTGGGTGATGGTGTGCCATCTTTCCAGCGTTATGGCTGTCAGAGTGTAGACTGAGAGCTCACTGGCAAAGACTGTGAAAAAGCCAGCAGCATCACAGCCTGCTCCTGTCTGCCAGTCGATGGCATAGTTGTGGTACTGGCTTTTGGTGTAGATATCAACTGAGGCTATGAGCAGCAAGTAGATTCCAATGCAGAGATCGGCAAAGGCCAGGTTACACATAAGGAACCGGGGGACTGTGAGTTTGTATTGGCTGGTGATCAGGATCATCAGCACTATGATGTTCCCTGTGATGGCCAGGAGGCTAATAAACCATATCAAGACTCTGAGAATATCATACCCCATGATATCTTCACATGGATTGAATGCATCTGGCTTAGGGGAACAAGTCACATCAACCACTTCCTCGCACAAGTCATAGTCAAATTCACTGTACATCATGTCAAATCCTTTGGTGTAACTGGATTCCTCATCTTCTGCCAAAGAGACTCTCTGACCCCTAGCCTGAGTCATATCCTCGACTTCTTGCCTTAGAATAGATTTGTTGCAAATTGGGTGAAGCTCAGAGCTAGAAAAATACAAAAAGAAGAGAATCAACATCTTGCATCCAGAATGGCAAATACATCACTGTTTTTGCTCAGGGTAGAAATGATGGGGTTTTTCCTGTTTGTTTGGTTTTTTTTTCCCCTCCCCTCTTCTCACAGTCTGTCTGCCCTTGAGTCTAAGCTCAAGGGTTAATGGTGCTTACTGTAAATGAACAGAACAACTCATGTGTATATTCCTAGAGTTGGATGGCCCACTGGGGAAACCATCTAGCCACAACCTGAATGTGGGAGGAAGGCGCCCGGGACTAGCTAAGATTTGCTGTTAAGTGCAAATAATTTACAGACCTAATATCTACTCCACCCTTTGCCTTCCCCCTTTCTATTTAGCTATCTGTTAATATGCCTGAGTAGGATATAAAGCTATTCCTCTACTCTCTACTCTAGTTGCTGGAAGATATGGACTGTTTCCTGACTGAAATGAGAACTTAGTTGCTTCTTTTATCTACTTAAAGCAGAGAAGCACAGTCTGTGGTCCGTTCCCAACCAGCACCTCTCCCTGGCTCTCTGCTACTCAGGCTAGTGGGAGGTCTATGATTTGCCTGAAATGTTACGGAGGGTCAAATTATTCTCTATTGACTCACAGTCCAGGAGCCACAGTAGGCCTCAGGTGTATATTGGTCTGCAAGGTAAACCCGGCTCTCTCATATTAAATAGTTACCTAGTAACTGCTGAGAGAGCAAATATAGGTTGTGAGGGGGTTGGGGGTGGTTCTAACTCATTCTAAGATTGCAATTTATTCCCTGGGGAACTGGCTCTTCTTGGGCTCACTTTTTTGTCTTGGTTTTTCCTTTCAACCCAAATGTACAAGAGGCCTAGTCAACAAAATAGAGCTACTTGCTGAAGGGATTTGGATGAAAACCAGAGGATAAACATTCTACCCATATGGGTGAATAGTGCAGGTAGAGATGGGGTAATCTGTTTTGAAGCAAAGGCTTAAGGAAAGGAGATGTTTTACACTGGGTCTCTTTTTGGATGGGAAAAAATTTTTTCACAAAACCCCCTACATTTCCTCCCACTTTCCCTCTCTGAGAAGCAAATTCACAGCAATGTTAAGTGACTTCATTGCTCTCAAACCCTAACATAATCTCATACGAATAGGGAAGTAGGTATTGGGCCCTTGAAAGAATCCCCTATTAAAAGAGAGTAGCTGGGGGAGTGGAGGTTTCATCAGAGATCTTCGAGAAAGGTGAGGCAAAGCTCAGATGGGTGCAGGGAGGACAAGAGAAGCACTACGGTCCTTCACCCATCTGGTGACTCCTAAACCCTGTCATCGGATTACACCAGCCCAATTCTAAGAACAGAAAGTAAGCTGGTACCTACAGATGACAATTCCATTTATTGAAACAGATCTGACTTAACCACCTAGAGACAGTCTTTACTTCCTGGGGCTTATGTTGGCGTCTGTGAAGATTGTTACTGTTGATAATGCTACTAACATATTTTAAATATTGATGCTTCCCTTTCCTGAAACAGAAATGACTCAACCACCTGAGTATAGAAAAGGTAAACAATGGATGTCTCTTAGAAAAGGATAGAAACAAAAATAGAAATGAGGAAAAGTAGTCTTGCCTTTGCAGTACCTTAGCAAATAATAAACATCATAAAGAGTTGGGAATTCAGTTTAAGGTCATCTTAAAAAACGGTGTTCTTGGACCTTGATAAATCATTGAACGGGCTCTTGGGAAGTGCATAGCAGAGTGGCCCAGAGTCTGAGCTTTGGAAACAAAGCAGAGGGTTTGGACAGTTTGGTTGGTGTTGGTCAGGTTATTTACTATCTCTGAGCCTCTGTTTCTGCCTCTGTGAGGAGGGAATAAAAATATTATTGCCTTTGCGAGAATTATGAGATGAAGTTGCAACGAATCACAGAGCTGGGTGGTGAGAACGTAGCCAGTATGAGCAATATCGAGACAGATGACCGTGGTGGTTTCCTGAGTTCATGTTGGGGTGAGGGCCCTGTGTGAGGACTTAGATGTCTATGCCACAGTGCATCAGTTTAAAATCTAGTTGTGAAGAAAAGTCCTAAATAAACCTAACATCAGAAAATGAACAAAGTAACATTGCCAGCTGAGTGCAGAACTCTGACAAAGGGCCACGTGGTTCAAGGACAGATCAGGTGTGCAGTTAACAAGGTCTTTCAGTGAGACTCCAGGAGGGATATCGGCCAAAACCTCACAGTCACAAGGGCCTGACACTTATATCTTGGGCACTGTTGCCAATGAGGATTGGAAGGACAGTTGTATCACACAGGTTTTAACTTGAATCTCGTTACTAAACCATACCTACTGCGGTATACAATGAAATGACACCATTAAAGAAAAAAAAAAAAAACCAACCCTACAGTTATCTTATGAATAGCATACTTATTTTATTTTGTGTTTGTGAGCAAGTGTGTTGAATACAGAGACTAAACGCCCACTGCAATTTTTGTTACTCTGTTTTGGCACCTCTTATTAGGAGAGGGGAGGGGCTCTCCTTTGCTGTACCAGACAGGCCCTGTTGGTAAATTATAGTAGGAACCTAGAAAGGGTGAGAGCCAGGGAGTCCCAGGGTGGTGTAAGACAGACCTGGAGATTGCTGGCTGGGAGGAACCCTGAAGCGGCATGTATGCTGCCTGGGGGTGGCAAGACCAGCAGAGGCTGAGCAGCACAGTTAGGCAACTTATTCTGGGGTGTGTTAGCACTGGGTCAACTCTCACAGTGATCTTGACATCCTTGAGAGTTCTCCTGAAGGGTGTTGAGTTCCAGGGTTTTCTTAGTAAATCAGTATCTTTCTTGCCCCGGGCTGGAATAACTCTTGTCTGGAATATAAAAGAGGCAAACCTTGTGCCTCAGCCCAAGCCCTTACACATTCTAGTCAGCAGGAAGAAATTCTCTGACCCTTGTGTTAATGTGTGAGGAGTGTCTGATTCTGGATGGTTCCTCCCTGAGGCATGGTATTTCTGAGAAGTTGCCCCTTTTCTTCAAATCCTTCAAATGGGTGTGAGTGTGGACTCCTAGTCACTTGGAAAACATTTTAGATAGATACCCTGTGTTGTTTTGTTTTTACCTTATCTTGCTTTTGAGCAGGGGTTAAGTCTACCTGGACAGGTGAAAGTCTGTTAAAGGTTGAACAGTAAAGGAGACTGTACCATGTAGTGCAATGATGACACAGGAAAACTTTGTCAAGGCATCATCTGAGTGTGTGGCATGAGTTGTGTCAGTGAGCTCGGGGAGGATGTGAGCTTTGAGAACTCCTGATATCCGGTAAATTCTATCTGCAATGGATCCTTTCAGTGTCTGGAACCTTTATGTGCAATCTCCAGAATAGTCCCTGTCCAGATCCTCTGTATGATTACCTCATCTTTTTAAACCAGTTGCCTCCTGGTTTTTGTTTGTCTGGATTACCCTCTTTTTCTGGGCTTCTTTAAATTTGGCCAACGTTGAAAGCCAAAGTGAACAGATGTCCCAATCTTTGTCCTCCCTGTGAGGTGCTAATCTCCAAAGATGGATTGGGGCTTCTTGGAGGGGTTGCGTTGTATTGTGCATGTGTGCATCAGTTTCTGGTATGGCATTTAGGCTTCTCTCCTCCAAAGTTGACTTGGGTGGTTCCTGGGACATGTTCAGGTGGCAGAGTATGGGACTAGAAGAATAAATCCATATTGGTACCAAGGAAAGAGGGAATAAATATTCATTAAGCATCAGCTATGAGTCAGGTGCTATGTTTGGAGTTTTTCATGTTGCCTCATTTAATATTTGGAAGGTGATCTACCATTACGGATGGCCCTCTGTTGTGAGCCCATTTTGAAGAAAATTAGAAACCCTTCACAGTACTGAAGCTTTGATCTAGAATATGTCTAAGGGTTTTCGCTGGGAGGGTCTCTGCAAGTGGATTCTCTTCATGCCAAAGATACATAGAAGTTGTGGACCAAGTTCTGCATCAGAGAAATGCCAAAGTGGGGCTCAGGGATGGACATGGGAAGACTTACATTTGACGTCTCCAGTTTGCAAAAGCGCAGCAGTGGCTAGGGTAGGTGAGGCTGGCCTCCATGAGTGCAACAAATGTATCCAGACTGGGAAGCTTTTTCAAGTTGTATGTTGACCTGGCCCGCAGCTTCTTAAGATTTTCTAAGCCATAGCTGGGCAGGGAATGGATCCTGGTTCTTGAAATGTCTCTAGAAGGATAAAATGTAAATATAACATGATTATTACGGGCCTCTCTGATTAATTGACAGGCCTCTCTGATTCCCAGATATACTCACATCCTGCCTGACCTGGAGCTTAACTTCAGCCATTTCCCATCCTACAGTCTGTCTTGAAATGGACCTCTGTATATTAGTGGAGACCTGAGAGATTGAAGGCATTTCCTCCCCACCGTAAAGTCAGCTACAAAAATATTTGTGATGAGCTAGGGGTGGAATCTGAGGCCAAATTTCAGAAAACGTCAAGGAAAAAAAAAAAATACTACAGGGGCAGTAGATGTACCCTCAGCATGATGTGCAAGTGGCGACAGAGTGGTGAGTATGAGCACAGCCAGACTACTTGTGTAAGTGCCCCACCTCTCTACCCATTAGCTCTGTGACCTTGGTAAAGTCATGTCATTTCTCCATGTCTGTTTCCTCAGCCGTACAATAGGAATGCTAACAATCCTAGCTAACTCAGAGGGTTGTTGGGACAATTAAATAAGTTAAAAGTACACAGGAAACTTCCTGGCCAGAAGACAGCACTTAATGACTGATGGCTACTCTTTAAGCATCTTCGTCTGACTGTGTCTCTGCCTCGAGTACACAGTTGTTCTTGCTTTGTAGGAGTCTCTGGGCAAATCAGTGGGGATCTCTGGATCCTGACCAACACCAGCCGAACTTAGATCCAAACCCTCTGCTTTGTTTCCAAAATAAAATATTTTGCTAAATTAAAAACAAAAACAAACAACAACAACAAACCCCACAAAGCCCTGGATGTGATGTGTGGGTCATTTGCCTGGTGTCTCTAACATCAGTTCTGTGCCCTTCTCTATGCTCTGCTTTGTACTTCAGAAGGGATGGCCTCTGCAGGTTCCATTTCCCAGATAGTCCCTTGTCGGTCCGCTTTGGGGGGTTCATCAAATGAAACTGGTGGGAGATTGGAGGCTGAGAGGAGGGGTAAAAGTTAAGGCATTTCTCATCTATCCTTTGCCTCAAGCAACAGTTCCTTTATGACTCCAACCGTCATTAGATCTGCTGAGGGTCCAGCTTCTATTCACTTGCTCCTCAAGTCTTACCTTTAGTAGTAGTGGTTACCTACCAATACTAATGCCTGGACTGCTTATCCTCTGCTTGATATTTAGGCAGGTGAATGTTTGAGAGCTAGTGATTACCTTTATGTAACACCTATGTATATTTCACTTAGTCCCTTCCTTGTTAGTGCTGACAAATTTGGTAAACTTGGCATCTGTCATTTAGGTACTTCTGTGCGCTTACTGGTTTATTTATTTTATTTTTATTATTGTTATTTTGCTTGTTCTATCACTGCTGAGAGAAGTGCATTAAAATCTCCAACTATAATTTTGGATTTGTATACTACTTTTAGTTTTGTCAGTTTTTGCTTTATATATTTATGGAAATGTTTTAGGTATGTACAAATCTAGGAATTTTAGATCTTCCTGGTGACTTGCTTGGTATCTGGTAATATTTGTCTCCTAATGCTTTGGATGTTTCTTCTTCCCTGGCTCCCCTCTGACTGCCAGCTGTTGGAGTACCCCTGGGCTCAGAGCCTAGACTTCTTTCCTCTATTTTACACTTAATCTGTAGGTTTACTCACCTCATCTTACAGCTTAAACACCATTTATATGTTGTTGGATCACTTATATTTATCTCACCTATATGTCTCTTTTCTCCTGAACTGTAGGCTCTTAAATTGGCCTGCCTCCTTAAAATCTCTGCTTGGATGTCTGATGGGAAGGCCAAACCTTGGGTATTAAAAATTGGGCTCCTGATTATCCCCCAAACCTCCACTTGCAGCCTCTCCAATTGTTAATGCAAAAACTTGAAAGGCATGCTTGGCTCCTCTTTCACACCCCATATGCAAACCCTCAGCAGAACATCTTGGCTTTCCACATATGTCTGGAATGAACCACTTCTCACAACAGTCATTGCTATCACCATAGGGTGAAAGTTCTGGTGTCCAAGGTGTCTTTTCTGGTTATCACCAAAGTATTAGGATTCTTCAGAGATGAGGTTCCTGGAAATAAGAGTCTGATCCATGAATCTTTGTCCCCGTGCTAAGTCTGAACTCCCCACTGCTCAGTGATCCAGCTACGCTGGCGTGCTCTCCACTTATACTCCCCATTGTTCTGGAGCTTCTCAACATCCTTCTCTGCCCTAGAAAATCTCTAGTTTGTCTTCACACCATTGTTCAACTGACCAGTTCTGCTATTGACATTTGCTCTGGTCTCTGTGTCCAAGTTCTTCTTTCATCTGGCTTTTCTCCCCCCCTCAAGTGTGAAAGAAAGCAGACTGCCCGTTTTGTATAAAACAGTTCAAGGCTCCATCCGAGGAATGAGATGAAGGTATAAAAAGTCCTTCAGGAACAACTGAAACCAGGGCAATCATTACCAGCCTGAACATTTTTCATATTTTTCATATTTTTAAAAGCAAGCAATATAAAACAGAGGACTATTTTTTTCTTAGTTATGTTCCCCCCCTTGAGTTCAGAATATATATAAAAAATCACATTAAGTGAATTTTCTAAAAATAAATTTTTATATTCCATGCAGTGCTATGCTCTTATCTCATATACTGTGGTAGATTAAAGAGGACTGCAAATTCTTTACACTCTTCCCATGCAGGGTCCACTTGCCCTTCCCTTGAGTTCAGGCTGCACTGTGATGCCTTTGGGCTATAATAGAGCATGATGAAAGTGTTGCGTTACCAGCTCTGGACCTTAACTTTCAGAGAGCTGACAGCTTCTATATTGGTCTCACAGAGCCCTAAGCTGCCATGGAAAAACTCTGAAAGCCCCGAGACTGCCATGCTAGGAAAAATCCAAGTTGTGTGTAGAGGTCCTGGAGGATGAGATGCTGTGTGTGTGTGTGTGTGTGTGTGTGTGTGTGTGTGTATGTGTGTGTAGGGAGGGAAGGAGAGGGAGAGAGCGAGAGAGGAAAAAGAGGGAGAAGTAGTGAGTACAGATACACAAGGCACGGGAGTGAAAGGGACCACTTGCACATAGACCACCCCAGTCACCTGAGCTGATATCACATGGATCAGAGACAAGCCACCCACATTTTTGAAACACGTGATTATGAGCAAAATGGAATGATTGTTTTGAGCCGCTAAGTTTTAGGATAGTCTTTATGCCATAATAGAGATCCCAGACTCCCACTGAGGTGTCTGTGATTCTGTCATCTCCATCATTTTTAATAGTTATAGAGGTATTTTTCCTTGAAAGCCATTAAGAGTGCAATAGCATTATATTCTGTATATTTTATGCCTTTCTCGTCACTTACTAGCTTTTGTTTTATATACTAGCTCCTTGTATATGCATTTTATCTCTCCTTGATGGCGGAGGACTCCTTGCATTCTCAGCAGTGCCTTTCACATAGTAAGCCCCCAGAAAATTTGTTGCTTTGTTTGAAGAGAGTCTGGGGAGTGACACTGAACAAGGATAGGGGAGACGAAGAGCTAGGTCACACCGGCCAACTGTGATGTTCCCTGACTTCTGACAGTTTCAAAGGATCTCCCACATTGTGGTATCTCTTCTTTTGTTTCATACTGCTTGACTTTTCCTGTATCTTTGTTTTGTCTGCTCAGATTTCAGATGCTCTGAGAGCTGGGATTATTTACACACTTTGGTGTTATACATTGTATTGAGCACAGGGCAGGGCTCATGAAATCTACTCAGTAGATAGTCCTCTGATGAGCAGAGATGGTGCATTATTGGCATCAGAGTACAGATAGATGAGAGGCTGGAGCAAGTCTCCCGGGAGAGCTAAAGGGAGAATACTGCAAGGCAGACAGAGAGGAAATCTGGATTTCAAGTTGGTCAGCAAAATGGTGCTTCTGCAGCAGGCAACTGTATGTAACTGAGAGTATCAAAGGCACCAAGGAAGGGAGCAACCTTGTGCAAAGTTTACAAGCAAATAGACGTGTATGAGAGAAGCAGCAGAGTAGTGTGTTGGGTGGATTGACCTGAATACAGTCCAGTGCCTAGGTGTTAGATTGAGAAGCTTTGGTGCCTCTGCCTTCTCAGTGTTGTGGAGCTAGCTTGTATTGCAGACTGCTCCTATCACAGCTACGAAATACGTAAGCTTTTGTCTTTAGCACTAGGTGGCTTTGCTGCTCTGAGGCCAAGGCATCTTGTCAGAGTCCTGGGATCCAGATCTTCTGCTGGTGGATGTTGAAAGGAGGGAGTGGTTTGTAGGAGAGGGATGTAGAGTCACTTTCATGCCAGTAAAGCTGTCTTTGGCAAGGTGATTCCAGGGTGATAGGGAAATATGTCTTTGTAGAAGGGTTGACTTAGAGCTTGCTGGATACTTGCTGGAGTGAGTAAACATGGGACCTATCAAGACTTCCAAGTTTTGGACAGGTCAAAAAATGTTTCTGTTGTCTCCATGGATTAAGAAAAATCCGTAGAAATTTATATCAGCAGGGACAAAGATAAGTGGATAGTGTTGAGTGTAGTTTGAGACTGAACTACAAATATTCCCACTTTTGCTCTCTGTTCTCCTAAAACTCTTTCTCTTTTCCCTGGCTACGATCTTTCTTCATGGACTGGAAGTCTAATGTTTGATTGCAGTTTCTCTGTAAAAGCACTTTCCATGCTTAGGATGCAAACGTCCAGTAGGGGTGGGGGTGGGGGGGGGAACAAAGTAAGACCTTGTCAGTTACTCACATATTCATGAAAATGGATTATTAGGTCTATTGGTTGAAAGTGGGCTTGGAGAGCGGGCCAGAGCACAAAGCATAGCCAATGAGGGGTTTTCAGAATGGTTATTCTGACCAAGGATATTTGAGGAATAAATGAGATTAGATCTTTGAGCCTAGAGAGCCAGGTAGAAGAGCCCAGAATTTATAATGACCAGACTAACAACTCACTGAAAGCTGTGTTTTTGTAGGATTAGTCTTGAGAACCCTGAGCCTGGCACATAGTAGGTGCCTGTAAATCCGTGTTAAGTGCATTGGAAGGAGAAAGGATCAAAGGTAGGAAGGGAATGGAGTGACAGTTGCAGGAAGTGAGGCATAAGTGCTCTCTTCCTCACACGCTGTCACTTCATCTGTTAAAGTCACTGTATCACATGACAAAGATTTATTGGGCATCTGCTCTGTTACTATAGCCTCCTGAGGAAAATCTCTGCAGAGCATATTGTTCTGGGCAATGACGTTTGTCCCTCGACCAGAATGAGCTACTTTAGGGCAGACAACTGTTTATTTCTAAATCTCTCCATCCCTTACACCAGAACAGTACTGATGCACAGTAGGTTCTCAGTCAACATGTACTAAATGTAGGACATGCATGAGCCAATGTGCTCAGGGAATGGCTGAGAAGGTTTATCACAGATGTGGTTCCTTGGGCTGGTGGGCTGGACAAGGGGGGAGGGCTAGTCGTGGGCTGCTGTTTTTAATCCTTGTCTTTCAGGCTGGTCTAATGACTGCAGTCTTTCTTTTTTTAAGATGTCACTTTGGTTAACATTTCAGCACATGCTATATTTGGCAGTGACTGGTTTGGAGAATTTAAATCCTGAAAAGTACTAACAGGAGACATAATGGGATGATGGCTGGCACTGAAGAGATTTAGTAATCCTAAATTGTTTCAACATTGTTAGGACTCCTGTTTTTGAGACACAAAGTGAAAAGGGAGATAGCTGTCAGTAATAAGGCACTGAGTCAGGAGAGGCAGGAGTTAAATTGCACTCTGTGCCCCATTTAATAAAGTGTGGTATAGCCAGTGCCACAAATTTGATTTGAACAATTTCTATTTTTCCAGCAAAGATGTTATTACAGGTCAATCATTTCCATAAGTGAGAGTACATTTCTGGTGTATACTACACTGACAGATGGCTAGAAGACCTCTCTTTCATGATCCCAGGCAGAATAAAAAGGCAATTTACTATCTATAGGACTGTGGGTACACTGGTAATGGAAGAGAATCATTCTTATACAAATAACTCAGTGTTTGAATCTGAACTATCAAATGAATCTGAGCTATAGCCAAATCAATTTGATAAACCATCAGAATATGATTGTACTAGCTCCAGCCTGCAAAGGCAATGCATTAAATTTTCCCCCATAGGAAACAGTTTCCCAAGGAAACAGCAATTGCTTGATTGCTTAACACACACAAACACACCCCAAAACTTGAGTGACTTTAGAATATCAGGTGAGAACTGAGCTGGCCACTGATGTTCAAGGTCAAAGCTCTGAAGGGGAAAATGAAGACGCTAGCCTTCTCCTTTGAAACTCAGAGGCACGTGCACGTATGCCCCTGGCTTTCTCCACATCTGTTTCTTTTTGCAGTGGAACATCTCACCCTCGTACCCTTTGGTGTTCAGAGCTTCTGTTTTTCACCCATCTAAAATTTTTTTGCCTTCATTAAAGGAGTTACCATTGGTTTGGCCACCTTTCACTTCACTCTTTTGGAATCCTTTGCATGCATGTACTGGGGACAAAGGTCTGAGCGTGTTGGGGAGGAAGATTCCCCCCAGTTAGCTTGTGGAGGAGCTACCCTGGAGACAGGGCGAAGCTTCCCAGATCCCAGCATTGGTTCTAGTGCAGTGATCCTCGGTGAACTTTCTGGACCAGCAACAGCAGCTTTATCGACGCAAATTAATAGAGATGGAGCTTCTCAGGCCCATTCCTGACCTGATGAGTACGACTCTGGGGGGTAGGGATCCACGTTACAGGGTTTTATAAGCATGACTGGTGATTGTGATGCATAATCAAGCTTGGAACCACTCCCAGCTGAGCTGCTCATAGCTGAGCTCTCCTCTGGAATTGACTTCTGACTTAGCCACGATTTGCCGCCTCCCCAGGGACAGTCAGCATCATGTGATTATTGAGGAAGGGGACTGTCCCCTTGCCTTAGTACAACTTTGAAGGGCCATCTTAATTGCACAGCTCCCATGGGATTAGCTGGGGCTTCTGTTGCAAATGCATTGCAGTTTGACTTTCTTTTTAGCCTGATTCTACTCCCAGCAGGTACTTCTCACATACTCCAGTAGCATTCCCCAGTCAACCTCCTGCATGCAAACATCCATATAACAGGGTTTTTGGGGGAACAGGAATCTGCCCCAATGCACAGTCAAAGTGCTAGCCCGAGCATCTACTGTGCAAAGCAGTCTTCACCATCTGCCCTCCTCCTACTCATCAAGCCATAGCACCTGGGGTGGGCTCCTTCTCTGCACACACCTCAGCAAGGAGATCTCAGGTCAGGGTTTGGCTGGGGTTGGCACATCAGGTTGTAGGAGTAAGAGATGGAATAGGCCTTAGAATCCTAGCCGAGCAAACAGACTGGAAGGACATCTGCAGACTAACCCGAAAGCCCCAGAAAGAAGGGAGGCTCATGTTGAGGTGATCAGTCCTCTTGGCCCTCAGGAGAGGAGAAGGAGACTAGCAATCACAGGCTGGGCTTTTGGCCAGGATCTTGCACACATATCCTCATGCATTGTAATGAAAAGATGTGGGAATGTATTACCACCCTCTACCCTTTTAAGTCATGACAAGTCCTTCATAATTCCTTTGGATTTTCTGTAAATGTTATTCACTTCATTCTGGCCGGATCTGTTCCTGTGGTAAAAGGGTTGAAAAATGCACCCATAACTTGAGGACCCTGTGAGCTGCTTGTGATGGTGACCTCCCTCTTCCTGCTGGCATACGTGGCAGGACCAACTGAGGGATTCATGTCCGTGTTCTCCATTAGATGCTCAGATGAACACGTGGCACCATGCCTCAGCCTGGGACCTGCTTATGCTCCTGTAGGAGATGTGCTTCTGTGCTGTGTGTCCTTATCATTTCCTGGTGTACTTAGGCTGGGAGCCTGGGGCTTACAATTCTTTCCTCCCCATCTTTTAGTTCACAGACAACTGTATAACATTAAGATGTTTGATTAGACATATTTATGTGCCTTAGAGAACATGATATAGTGGGAATCCATGGAATGTAAGGCAAAAGACCCATTCTTGGTCCAAGCTCTGCTACTTACAGTGGCAGTCTGATGTCCATCAGGTCCCTTTAAAATTCTGATTTTGGGTTCCTGGATAATGAGCTAGCTGAGGATCTAGTCCAACTCGCATGTTCTTGGTAGCAGAGTGGGTTAAGGAGCTATGCTTTAATAGTATACTCAGTACAAGTAACAAAGGGAAAGCTGTCCCCTCACAGACGATGTTTTGCCATAACAGACAGAGGTGCCTTTTTAGGAACATTCAAAATCCTTAGGACTTTCAGGTAAGGGAAACGGACAAAGTGCTCTTGTGGTCAGAGACATGAACAGCTCTGTCTCAAAGTCTGTTTGTCCAAGTCCTTGGTATATTAGAGCACATGGACCATATGCCTGGGAACTACCTGGTTCTTCATAGCGCACATCATGGCCTGTTGTATTAATGTGTATATTTAGTAATTGTCTGTCTTAGGAGAATACTTTCTGTGAGGAGACTAAGGCTTAGGGAGGTGAAGGAATGGTCTTAAATCAAGGTAGTCTGCTCTGGCTTCTCTGCTTTAATCATGCTGATACTTCCTTCTTTTGCATATATTGTCCATCTGAAGGCAGGCATACTAGAATAATCATTGTACTTTTCAAAGAGGCAGAATCCTGTCTATGGGTCAAACATGCTTTATCATCAATAGTAACCCTTGGTGGAGTTTCTTCTCTACCATACAGGGAGGGTCTAGTTCTAGAGATACATTACGTTCCAACCTGAAGGAGAAGATAAACTTTTGAGTGAAAAGGAAAAGTGATGTTGACAGATAAGAGGGAAGGAGAGAGGGAACCACATGTGGGAGCCTATATTGATGGCCAAATACAAGGTGGAGTCCAGTGGCTCTCAAATGCCTCAACTGACCTTGGGCAGACCATGGATGGATCGTCTACTAAAACTTGATTTTTTTCCATATGTCTATTTCTGTGCTCACTAATTCTTCTTACATCTAATTTCTTCCTTCTTGATTCCTTCCTTCCTGCAATACATTTCATCAGTAGATGGAGTAGGCCTTGCTGAGAGCCCAGGAAAACACATTTTAAAAAAACTCTTAGTGGGGTCCCTGCCACCATGAAGGCTATAGAAGTCACAGGAGGAAGAATTCTCTGTTGGCTAATGGTCAGGGAAGTGGTGGCAGCTGGCCTGACACTAGTGGAAGGTCAGGGGCCCATGAGAAGAGAATGGGAGACAGAGATGAGGAAACAGCACCAGAGAGAGGGGTGCTGCTGCAGGACTGTGGGGCACTGAATGGAGCCCAGGAGATTTGAATCGAGGCAAAGAAGATCCAAAAATAAGTGTGTTTGGGGATCTCTCAAGGGAACATACTCCCGGACATTGAAGGTGAAGAAGGAGACCTGTGCTTTCCCTTCCAGGGGAGAAATGTATGTCAGAGTGGTTAAGAACCTGTGCTTCGAGTCAGACCAGTTTGATGTTAAATATATGCTCCCAAATTTGCATGACTTGGGATGAGTTAGTTAACATCCCTCCATGGAAGCCAGTTTTTCCTTCTCTACAATGGGAACAATAGCTCCTACCATAGAGGTTTTATGAGGATTAAATTAGAAATGCCTCTTAAGCTTTTAAAACACTGCCTGGGGCTTGGTTGGTGCTCATTAAATATTAGTTGCTGTTATGTTATTGAAAGTCAGGATATAGATCAGCCTGAAATTGTCCCTGGAAGTCTTTGTAGATGACACAGGTCAAGACTGACCTTAATTGCCACCCCTATATGGGAAGCTTCTTTGAATTGGAGAAAGTTGACCTCTGACTTGGACATGTTAATCTCTAGCACATGGAAACAGGGGAAGCTACTTACAGAATGACTGGTCCAGAGGCTCCGTGGAAAACATCATTAGGCAGTTCTTCCAAATTATTGTTATCACTTAGATTCCTGGGGATAGAGTTAAGGAGAGAAGAAGAGAGACAAAAAGCCACATAAATATCACTGTTGTAAGAGCCATTTCCCTCTAAATGGCCTGGAAGAGTAGGCAGGGCTACTTACAGCTCATCTAGTTGGGTTCCATTGAATGCGCAGTTGTGTATTTCTTGAATGCCATTCTTATTCAGCCATCTGAAATAAAAGGCCCATTAAAAAAAACAATAATGTCGGATGCAAACAATACAGGAGTTTCATAATTGGAAGCACTGGGGCAAGGTCAGACATTGCAGGTTATTGGCATAAATAAAATGTCACCCATAAGGCTCAGGGACAGGAGTGGGAGGGAGGCTGATTTATCACTGCGTGACCTCATGTGATGTTTGAAGTTTGCATTATGTGCATGTATTACCTATCCAGAGGGGAAAAATTCATTTTGAAAGGGCACACTTAGGCCTACCACCTGGATCCTATACGGTCTTTGTGCACATCATTAGTGCGTAGAGATGGTACCATGGGGGCATAAGACAAAGATCTTTCCCATCCTGAAGGACCGAAATCATGCAATTAATGGACAAGTGTTTATAAGACAAAGAACATTTTATATCCTCTTTCTCTAAGGCCTTAAGCTTCTCACCCATGCTCACCCATAGCAGCAGGCCTGCTTGTCATCAAAAGGTGATCTAATTAAGCTGTCAGACAACCTGAACATCTCCTGTGACCCACAGGGGCCTGGTTATTGGAGGTTTGTGGAGGTGGCTCTGGGTTAAGCCAGAAAGGAAGAGAAATCAATTACGGAGACTGTGGGCTGTGGCAGGGCGCAATAGTGTGAGAGGGAATAGGAGGGGCCTCTGCGGTTGATGGGGGCTGGATGTGGAACCATCAGCCTGATTGTGCAAAGGACAGTGAGCAGGTTAGGGGAGACCAAGGACACCTTGGGTGGACAGCTCCGCACTGCTGTGCTCCTGGATGGATTTGAAAACAAAAACAAAATCCAAGGTCGGGAGAGCTTAGCCCGAAGAGCCTTTGACCACCTGCTCTTGATTTGCTGTCAGGTTCTTTTCCTTGTCAGGCTCAGTGGGTTTACAAATAACAGTGTTTGAAAAGCTGACCCCGAGAGGCTCCTGATTGTTGCAGACTTATATTTCCTGGCTTGCAATGGGTAGCTAGAAACACTGACTATCACAGGACAGCAACCGTATGGTTTTTTTCTTCCTCCTGAAAGCCAGTTTACATAAAGAGCTCCAGACAGGAACAAGGTAAATCTTTCTAAAACATCAGCAGCCAGTTGGTGGGTTCTGATGTCACAGAGACGCTGTGCACCTCAGCTCCCACCTTCCTTGCAACTACGTGCCTGGACCCCAGCTATCCCGCCTGCTCACGGCTTTGTCAGCCTGTCCCTGGTAGTGAGTTGAAGCGACAGCTGCCCCTAACCTGTGGGCTGTAGTTTCCTGGGATTTTCAGTCAACCACAGAGATTGGCAAACTTCTCCGTAAAAGGCCAGACAAGCCATTTTAGGTTTTGTGGGCCAAGAGACAGAATGGAGAATACTACATAGATATTTTATATAGGTATGTGTGAAGCAATGTTGACAAAGGTTTTGACCAAACTTAGAATACTGATTTTTTTAATAATAGATGTCTATTGAAAAGCATGGATTTTTTTTCTGGGCAGGATACCATCTTGCTTAATTAGGTTCAGTGTCAGGGTTCCCTGTCATCAAAATGTTCACTTGTACAAAGCAGTACTAGTTCATGGGCTGGATTTGGCTGACCCTTCATCTAACACAAAGGCGTGTGTAAATCTGGGTGAGTTCCACCTATGGTTCTGTAGACTAGATTTTTCTGTACATAAATTTTCTGCAAATAGATCTTGCTATGATGAAATAATATACAGATGGATTTAGAAGAATTCCTGTATTTGAAGTAGACTTTTGTCTTCATGGATCCTTCTCAAATAACAGACACCATCCTACGGGGAGAGGTAGAAGTTTTTGATGTCAGCAGTGGATCATTACACACACACGAATGATGTCCAGAATTCTGGCCTTGGGGTTTACATTAGGCTGTAGCACCTAAGCTACTATCAGAGAGAAGCTGACATTTATTATGTACACTCTTAGTCTCTTACGAGATATAGTGCTGGTTTTAAAACATGATGATGACGACGACCACAGTGACAAGGAGAAACTGGGCAAAGCATCAGCTAAAGAATAACTAGATCATGGTTTTCTTTAATCTTCATGTGTTTGTGGCCTCAGTAGAGGCTCCGGAGGCTCCAGAAGCAGAATCTGCTCTCAGTCTAAAGAGGCAGGGGATGGGGAGGACCCAGCCTCTTAAAGCTCACTGGGACAGGCAAGTGAGATGGAACCCAACTAAGAAAAGGAGGAAATGCACATGGAGTGAGCCTCTCCTATGGCTGGGACATGGTGGGAGCTAATACACTTGAAAGCTCATTTTATTTTTTTCTGAATTGAGGCTGTTCTTTTGATTGGTCATAGCTAGTTTTTTTTTTCCCTCATTCAGACCCTGTGATTGCTGGGCGGGGGTGGGAAAGGGCTCAGATGGGGTGGGAAATGGTGGACCTTTATTGCTCATTTTCCTCTGAGTCACTAGCCCAGCATCTGATAATCATTCATATATATATATATATATATATATATATATATATATATATATATATATTTTTTTTTTTTTTTTTTTTTTTTTTAAGAGCAGGGACTTAAGATTTTGAAAAGTACCAATGCACAGAAAACTTTCGGTCCTCCATGCCATTTAGCCATGCTGCTTTTTCTGAGCATACTTGGATGTTCCTAGTGGGAAAAGATGCCCCTGCATCCAAATGGGTCACCCCAACTAAGAATACCTGGAGTCTTAAACTGTTTTCAGGGATTTTCTGATTCCATTATCTATAGATTAAGGACCATCTGAGGTCAAGAAAAATAGATTTTTTTCTCACAAAAGCGAATTTATCCTTTAGAGACGGGTCTGAGAAGTATTGACTGTTAAGAAAGCCCTTCTCGGGCACCTGGGTGGCTCAGTGGGCTACGCCGTGGCCTTCAGCTCAGGTCATGATCTCAGGGTCCTGGGATCAAGTCCCACATCAGGCTTTCTGCTCAGCAGGGAGTCTGCTTCCCTCTCTCTCTCTCTCTGCCTGCCTCTCTGCCTACCTGTGATCTCCCTCTGTCAAATAAATAAATAAAATCTTAAAAAAAAAAAAAAAAAAAAAGAAAGCTCTCCTCTCCGGGGAGTGTGTTCTAAATTCCAGGGGGCCACGTAGTGTCCATGAACACAAGCCCAAGAAGAACAGCCATGATCTGTACATTTCCTTGGTAGGTTTGGGTTTGTGAAGCTGTGTCCTAAGTTCTTATTTCCTCAGGTCCTTTGCCTTCACCCGGGGAGAGGTAAGGCCTCTTTAGATCAGGATCCTTGTCCTCTTGTGATTTTGTCTTATGATCTAGACGAAAAGAATGTGTGTCAAAGTAGAAAACTGTGAGGATATCCGCACACTCCTACTTAATGATGTATTTTTATTAAATACTGTTAATAGATTTGCCCATGATATCATGAAGTAGCTTAGAATACCTATATTTAAAGATGTTTAGAGCAGGATTTAAAGACGCACAGGATGTCCAGGTACACCTGATGGCATTTATCACTAGTCTCCTTCCATAATGTAGCCTGGCAACCTGTGCACTGTCATTCGTGCTCTAACCTGGTGGGCTGATGTTACTCAGGTACTCCCTTTTCCCCCAAACTCTTTCTTTCCTCCCCCCCCCCCCCCTTTTTTTTTTTAACCTCCATAGACTTGATTGTTTCCTCTCCTTGCCATTTGCCTGGCTATATCCCATTTACCTGTTAAAGCCCCATCTTAGACACAACCTTCTTTCTCAGCCACCTTTCCCTTCTTTAACTGTTCCTTCAACCCTCATGTCACAGGCCAGTCAGACTAAATTATTCCTTCTGTCCTCTTAGGATAATTGCCTTTATTTTGTGCACTTTTCATTCTGTTTATATTTTAATTCATTTCTTTTGTTTTCCCCTTCTTTCATATTTCCCATACCCCATTGACTCATTCCAATATAGGTGCACATAAATTCTGAATATCATGAGTGTATTAAAGAGAAGGATTAGGTATTAGTTAAAATTTTTGTCCTAATACTTTGTACTCTGAATACATGCCTTTGATTTAAAATTTTTTTTCCCTTCATACTTGCATTGCCTCTGCTAGTCTCTTTGAAACCTTTCCTATTGTTCTCTCTAATTAATTTACATCAAATGCTGTGCTTAGCTTTAATCTTCAGCATGTCCTCATCTCTACTGTTTTTCCCCCCTCCCTCTTTTCTTTTTTGTACTGCTGAGTAGTCTCTGAACCATGTTACTGCTTTGAAAATGACTGAAATTCTTCCTTGACTAGAACTTACCTTTTGTATGTAATGTCATATTTTAAACACACACACACTGGTATATTTTTCAAAAAATGCAACAGTTTGTGAACTGGAAGGATAAAATGCTTTTCCTAAAGATGTAATGGTGGTTACCAGTTTCCCAAATGCCATTCTATTTCTCTAACTTCGTAGACCCTGCCAACCCTGCCCCAAGCTCTCTCTTTCTTAGCCATCTTGGGCAGTGGATGAACTGCCACACAGGCTACTAGCATGAAAGATGATGAAGTAGTCCATTATTGGCACAGAGTGGATTTAAAAACATTCCCCAAAGTGAGAGGGACTAACTCAAGTTCATTAAAAAATGTGATTGTTTCAAGAAAAAGAGAAATCATCTCATGCCCAGCATGGGGTTGAACAGGAGCTGCTTGGCATGGTTATGAGGGAATATCTTCCGAATTCAGCCTCCTCCTTGGTCTTTTTCTTTGGGCAACAAAACCCTTGCCAGGCAATAACTAGCTTTATTGATGCATGAGTTATTCTGTCCTTCAGAATAGATGTTGCATCACAGGAGACCATCATTCAAAGAGCAATTTTAAATATTTGAATCGCACCACAGAATCATAAATTATTAACATGACTCCATGTTGTGATTCTGAAATGTAAAGATGGGGAATGACAGAAAAATACTGAAGCAGAGAGAAATTTAAATGGTGTAATGCCAAAGTTACCCAAACACAAAAGGAGCATCCTGTTATGAGAGATGATTAAATCAGAAACCAAATGTTACTCCATTGGAGTTTTTTCTTTACTTACAAAATCATACTTTCATAACTCAGTCCCATGAAAGAATTTCGTTCAACTGTGTGGATGTTGATATTATCTTGAATGTCTCTAGAAGAAAGTACAGATATATTAGGTCTTTATGCCAGCTCCACTCCTATAACCTCTACACGCTTAGCTTCCTGGGCATGATATGGTCTTTAGCTGAGGCAGTGTTAGAACTTAGTGTTCTGAAAGATGATGAGTTCAAAGTTAGGGAAATAAATGACATTGAGTTTATCTTCAGTATATCAGTTCCTAAAAATGAAATTGCTGACAGTTTCTCCTCTTCTCTTGTGTCGGGACATCTTCGTAGCTAATTTCACCGTGTTAAGATTCTGATATGTTCCTTTATTATCCTTGCCTGCTCACTGTGACAAAGCCAGTAACACTGACCTTTTACCTATATATGGAACTTCTCCATTCATCATACTTGGACCTTCAGCTTCTTCCCATTTCAGTCCCCCTCTTCCAGCCAGTTTACTTCCTTCTGTTCCCCTTGGGTCACAGAAAAGTTGTATTATTGATTTTTCTCTTCCCGAATGGAAGGATGGAGAAAATTTTTTTTTTTTTTACTTTTCTTTTTTTTTTTTTTTTTTTTTTTTTTTTGATTATGTCCCTCATGCTCCCATCAAGCTTCCCTGTGGTCAGATTTAACAAATACACTGTATATAGGAATAGTAAACTGCCTAGAACAATTTGAGAAATGTTGAGAGATCTTTTTCTCTCCCCCTCTCTCCTTTCTTCCCCCTTTTTCTTAGCTCTTTATACCCCTTCCTTACCGTTTCCTTTTGGTTCTGTCCAGATTTTTACAATCTCACTATTGAAAGTAAACTTGGCATTACACATTGCGTTTTTTCCTCCTCTTTGAAAATGCACATGTCTTGAGAAAAGGCAAATAGATTATCTTGCTAACAGTGTGAACTTGTCAGCTGGTTTCTTTATGCCCAGGGTAGCATGAGAATTCAGGAGGGAAGAGGCAAGGGTGGTGGAAGTCTGGGGTGAGGGTTGTAGTTGTAGGAGGGAGGTATATAAAGACTGAGTGGTGAAAAAAGGAGACCCCTCTGTTGATAATGGTCTTTTTGAGGAGGCTGCTGTCTTCAAACTGAGCTTAGCTGGCTTTCTGGTAAAACCCAAGGATCCTTCCTGTTTGCCTTCCTACCTCTGCTTACCCAGAGTGACCTACTTGGAGGATCTAGATCAAACAAAGCATATTACAGGCCCTGAGGCCATTGGGCAAGATATCTACTGAGTAGGTTAACTCTCAAGGAAAAACTTACAGTAGAACCTTTTGGAGAGATTGAATCTTGTGAACAGCTGGCAAGTGCTTAATACCTGTGTTGGATATTAACCTGGAGAAAGAGAAAATTAAAATGAGGAAAAAATGAACCTGGCTATCTGACAATTGCTATGGTATAAGCTTTCCAAATTCAAAGTAACAATTTTGAACTATCAGAAAAACCCACCAGAAAATCCATAATACACCTGACTCATGTTTATGTTTTCTATTTTAAGGCTGCAACCAAGGTCTAGCAAAATACTGATTTCTTAGAGGAAAGAAACTTACACTCAGACGCAATGCACAAAACTTTTTTTTTTTTTTTTTTTAAAGATATGGTGGGTATTGAGGGCACATATTGCATGGAGCACTGGGTGTGGTGCATAAACAATGAATCTTGGAACACTGGCCAAAAAAAAAAAAAAAAAAGATAACACGATCCAAAAGTGAATTGTGATGAGAGAGCAAAATGTTCCTAAATTATCGCTTGTTCCCTGCCTTCTCATAGTCTTTGGAGAACTGACACTTCCCCAATCCAAGTGATTCTGTTGAGCTTAGAGCATGGGGTTCCATGTGCTCTGACCCCAGAATATGCATGCAACCTAATTCTGGTGAATCAGACTGTCTCCTGGGAAGTGGTTGGAAGTTGGTTAGAGCTGATTCCATTGATGCCATCACCCTTAAGAGATAGCCCATAAATTTCTATAGCTGAAATATCCAGAGCTATAATGGATCCTTCCCAAGGTCTGCTTATCTTCATCTGGGTTCCCGAGGAAGCAGAGAATGAGATGAAGCCCGGCCTGTAGATGGTATCTTTGATAATGAGTTTAGAGAGTTTGTGACATCAGTAATGAAACGGGGAAGAAAGTTAATCAATACAAAGATAAGTTGTTGAGTTGGCCGCTGAGACTGGTTACTGGTCCTTCATGCCAAAGACTTGATTTAGGAGACTATCAAAATGGATCTCAGAACTATTGCTCTGAATGAGGAAGAAGAGGAAACATTTATTCGTGGACTACTATTCCTATTGGTCAGATGTGTCCCCATGGGGTTAACTCCCTACTTACAGCTTACATGCTGCATGAGTGCCCAGTAAGTGAGGAGACTCAGCACAGAAAATGAGGTCTACAAGGCTGGCCCAGGTGATGTCCAGTTGCACCTGTCTTCAGCTGATTGAAATTTGCTGTCACAGCAATTGTGAAGATTTTCAAGGCACATGAGAGTTTCCCTCTAGTGAGTTATTCAGAATGCTTCTAATAACTCCACCACCATTTTTCTTCTCTATGTGGCTTACTCAAGCCAGAGTTGGTCTTGATAACTTGCAATCTAAAGAATGTTCTATGGTACAAGTGAACAGTGTGAAGGTTCATATATCCTTTTGGGTTTATGACTCTAGAGTAGACTGTGCTATCTTTGCTTCTATATTCAGAGTTAGTGAATTCTGCCTGTGGCTTCTCTAATGGTTCTCAGATTTTGTTCCCTCTTGGTTCTCAATGATCCACATAGAATCCATCTTGGTCAGTTCTTTTTTACTCAGCAGCCCTTGATTTGGTCCTCCTCTGTTTCAATCAGTTCTGTTCCTATAATTTTGCCTCTTCCAAAATGTTACAGCAGTGCAATTATGTATTATACAACTTCTTGAATCTGACTGCTTTCACACAGTTTAATGCATTTGACAGTCTTCCATCCTGTTGTATGTATCAATAGTTCATTGTTTTTTATTGCTGAGTGGTATTCCATTGTATGGATGCACCAGAGCAGATCCATTCACCAATTGAAGGACATGTAGGTTGTTACCCATTTTTGTAATTTTGTAATTTAAAAAACTGCTTTAAACATTTGTGGTGGTGATGGTGGTGTGTAAGCATGTGTACATGCATGTGTGTGTGCATATGAGAGGGAGAGAGAGAACATTTTTTTATCTTGTGTGAATACCTATGAGTAGGATTGCTGGGTTGTATGGTAAATGTATGTTTAACTTTGTTAGAAAGTGCTGAACTGTTTTCCAAAGTGGCTGCACCATTATGCATTGCCATCAGTAATGTATGAGTGTTCTAGTTGTTTCACATCCTCTGGTTATGTAAAAAATACTCTTTGAATATAAAAGTAATACATGTTTATTGTCAGAATTATAGAAAATATGGAAACATTTACAGAAGAAAGTAAAATCACCTTTAGTTTGTCTACCCAGATACTGTTTCTGCTAATACTGGGAGTTTGATGTTTCTACCAAAACAAATGGCTTTCATAGTTGCTTTCTAAATCTCTGAGATTCTACTCATTCTAAACAGAAACATTGCCGTAAATAAGTATATACTAGCTTGACACAGTCCTACTGCCCATTTTTTATTTAATCATATCCAGCCTTCTGCTATTTTTCGATCTCTTCTCGTGCGTCTAAATATTATTCCCTTAATGAGATACCAAAGCAAGGACCATATTTAATATTCTGACAATCTATACGACTATGTTCAGATTTTGAATGTAGTATGTGAACATAAAATATTGAGTTAATTGGTTGATGTTTCTAAAACATTGGTTGAATCTGTCACCAAGAAAAAATAAAAATTATTCAGTTAATTTGTCTAGTGTCATTGCTACCTAGAGTAATTAATCTTAAACTGACACAGGGTAGTCTAGAGGCCAGGAATCTGTAGAACCTACGTGCCAACTCTGTCATGAACTAGACACAATGCATTTCATCTCTCTAGCCTGGAAAAGATGTGGAGTGCATGAATATCAAGATAGACATTCTATCAGACACCTTTGTGCTCTGCTTCACCTCTTGGTCCATCTTTTACTCTAGCTGTTACCATAGCAACTAGTTACATACAGACTTAACTTGGCAGATACTGGTTGGAGTTATACTGATTCTCATTTTCTGCCTTGGACTTCTCTGCCACATCTGTGTGGGGCACTCAAATGAATCTGCTCTACCGTTCAGAGGCATGTACAAATCAGGCAGTGCAAGGAGGTTAATACACCATAGGGTGAGTTTTGACTAGTGATCAACTCCTCTCTTCCATTCTTTGGGTGAAGAATTCTGAATATATCCTTAATGACACTTAAGATGGACTCTAGCATGATTGAGCCCCATTTCCTGGTGGTAGTGAGTTGATGATAACTTCCTGAGGTGGCTCTCCCTCTTTGTTTTCTTCTCTTTAGTCATCCAACCTCTTTCTCTGGGTTTGAGTATAAAAATAAATTACTCCCATGTAAGTCCTTCCTCAGACATGTTTTAGAGTGCCTAGGCTAAGACAAATGCCAGCTTGCACTGAATCTTGCATTTACATAGATTCCCTGATGGTCGCTATTACCCTTTACTCTGCAAACCTGTCTTCAGTGGCAGCCTGGGCTGCTCTGTTTCTTTCTTCCCTTACTGTAAAGTTGCTAGAAAGAGCTGTCTGTATCTGTTGTCTTCATTTTCTTCTATCCCATTCCCCTGAGCCTCCTCCCAAGTTTCTTCATGTCTCTCCACCGAAACTACTTTGTTATGTGCCAAATGCACCAATCCATAACCAATAAATCTAATGAGCAATTTAAATTCTTTTTTAAACATCTTTTAGGAGGATTCAGTATTTTTCCCCTTTCCTGTTAGTTTCTGTCATTTTGTACTCTTCTGTTGTTCTTCCTCTTACTCCTTTTTATTTTCTTTTTGCCCCCACCCCCCCTTTACTCTGAGCCTTTTGCCTTTTTTTCTGTATAATCTTGCTGGGAAGATCTCCTTTCCCATCACTTTAAGTACTACCAGTATGTTGATGACTCTTAGGTTCATACTTGACTTCTGACTGCTCTAGTCTATCTCTAATTAGAGTTTCTTTATATATTCTTCTGAATGCATAGCAAACTAAATTTTTTTCCCTCTTCACTTCGACCAAACTGCTCCTCCTCAGTTCTTCCTCATAAAGAGCACTACCATCTATCAATTGTGTGTTAAAATTTGACAGTTAAACTTGGCTTCTTCACCCTTACTCCCCAATATCAATATACCTCAAAATCCTCTTTGACTCCATTTTCAAAAGATTTCCTCATTCTGTACAGTTTCTTCCAACACTACTGATGCCATTGTAAAATTTGCACTTCTTACTCTTCGGACCCTATCTCGTGCTATCTTCCCCACCCTTTAGCATCTGTGGCTCTCACTCATTGCCTCAGATACACTAAATTGGCATTCGCACATGCTTTATAAGGAAGGCTTACCACCCACACCTTGCTTGGTCCCTCTCAACCAATGCTTCAGGGGCCAGCTGCAAATGTCATTTTTTCAGTGAAGAACTCCCCAACTGCCAGTTTAAATTAAGGCCTCTGATTTATTCCCAGTATAATCATGTCTTTTTTTAGCATTTTTTCCTTTTAGCACCCTTCAAAATTCTAAAGTATACACTTTGTGTTTATTCAGTATCAGTTTCTTCAACTAGATTGTGAATGGCATGAGTGCAAAAATCATGTTTTTCCTGAAAATTCAGTGTTGGCACAGTGGTTGGAACATATAATATGCTTGATGTTATTCAGGCGAGGCAATGTGCTATGTGCTATTTAGAGATGAGCATAGGAAAGGAATCATTTACTACCTGTGTTTATCACACCTGATGGATTTGACATAATATAGATAGTAACCTGGCTCTCTCTCTCTTAATGATTATGACTTTTACAACATTGAAAGAGGGAAGAATTTATGATTGTCAATAGAATGGTACGTTATTTAATATCAGTAGCATGAGCTTCTGAAGCCACAAACCTTACGGGATATCTATAAATGTCTATATTTGCACATTGAAATCTTTGTTTTTTATAGAAAACACACAGCAAAATGGTTCAAATTATTCCAGTAGTGCTAGGTTTAAGACACTTAAGAAGATCTAGTGACCATCTAGTGAGATGGATTATTGGTGATAAGTTTATAGCTAAGACTCTCCATAACCCCAAGATAACTCAGGAAATGGAGTTCGGATGAACACTTAGTTTTCAATTCATTTTTCCCCTTTGATCAATAAATTCATGTCTGATGGAGACTGGAAGTGGGTAATAACCCAGGAGCTCTATGTCTCAATGGGTTTGCTTTGGTCAAATGACTGCTGCAAAATTATTTTGATTCACTCAACTGTGGTCTATCTTCAAAAACAGGAAAGGCCTGAGGGTAAAATGTCAGCAAATTTAAGTTCTGCAAAAGGATTTTCTAAAGAAAACTTCCAGTTAGCCCTCTCAACAGCAAGTTGCATATTCTGAGCTGGTGTTAACAACTTTTATGCTGAACTGTCACTAATGTTTAGGTTACAGTAATGGAAATGGGCTCCACTTCTGTTGGACTGACCCTAGTGAGGTCCCTTCTATTGCTGGGAACAGTTCCCACTGTGTGCTGCCACGTAACGAGATAATGCACTTGCCTTGTGGTATATTTGCTGCCAAAGCAAGTGCTATAACTGCCTTTTATGGACAGGTGACCGCACAGCTCTGAGGCTCATCATTGTAAACATTGTTAGTGTTTTTATTAATCTTCAAAAGTGCTGGTGATCTGTTGTCTCCAAAACGGTGTGTGTTCTTACTTGTATTGCTTTGGACCATATGCCTTCCTTCCATACAGCCTCCGTCGCATCCAAGAGAGGATACCAAAGACCATCCCCTGGCTTCAGAAAGTGAGTTTGGGTTAGTACAGATGAAATACTCAGACTGGTGTAGTGCAAACTGTATGTTATTTATTGAGTGTCTTAAGAATTCAGAGAAGGGGAGAACAATGTGGGTTGGAAAAGTCATGATGGATGTCTTGTAGAAAGAAAAGAAAACCAGATTTCTGAGTGAGTATAGAACTTTATTGGCCTGAATGAGAGAAGTGAATGCATATGGCTCCCTCACAGGAGGGCCATGGGAGAACAGGAAGATGGAACTGAAAGGTAAGGAGGAGGTAGTATGCTAAGGATTTTAAAACTATGTAGGGGAATGTAGACTTGATGGGTAAGTGATTGGAAGTCACTTTAAGGTGTTGAAAGGCGAAGTATGACTTGAGGGTTCTCTGAGCAGAGGTAGCCCATGTTTTTGCCATCCCATAATACTGGGCTTCATAGTGGTGGTTAGGACAAACTGAGTGGTAGTTGAGACCCTACTGCATAACCGAACTGAGAAAAGTCCGGAAAGAAGGACCCTCTCTGCCGCACATGCTGGCCAAGAAAGCTATTCTTTATCTGTATTTCACCCCAAATCCACTATGGCAGGGAATGACCAATTCTGAGACTGTGCGAATCAGCTCTTTTAACCTGTGAACAGAGGCTGAAATAGAGTTCATGCCAGGGACTGGAGGGCCCATTGAGATGCTTTAGGCAGATTTGATTTAGGAAGAGTATACTGCTGATTATGGGTTTAGGTTAGGGGTCTGTAATTTTTGCACATTTCCTAGAAGCTAAAGCTGAGTGTTTGAACTTGAACTCCTTTTTCTACTTTCTAATTGGTTTCCCATGATAAGGAATTTGTTCACACCTAATTGAGTCTTTTTTTTTTTTTCTTTTTACATATTTAATTATATTATTTAGTCTCCCAGATAAAACAAACTTCTTCCTCCTGACCACTCTGGGAGAAGATAGTTATCTGATAACAAGCAGGAGAGTAGACTGTGCTTTGTTAATACATGAAAAGACTTCTTACCTAAGGCTTACTGATACGGAGATTTCTATTTAGCACAGAGTCTTACCAATTGAGAATTTGCATCTTTACATATGTCAACACTATATAAGATGCTAGTTAGCTAAAGTGGACTGGATTGGTTAGGTGTAGAATTCCACAATCTTGGAGTTAGATGGCAGTGTGTAAGAAGCTGTGGTACAATGAAAAGGGGCTTCTACTTAAGATTAGGGACACTGGACTTGAATGCCTTTCCTCTTACCATCTGGACAATACTGAGTAGTTGTTTTTTCAGAGCCTCAGTTTCTCTGTACAATGACTTTGTGTAGGGAATTACAGGAGATAGTGGAGAGCCTGGTTTCCTGCTCCCCTGTCTTGTAACTTCAAAACTGGATCCATTAAACTCATACTCGGCTTAAATTCCCCTCAGCCTCCATGGAAAATAGACTTAGTAATCCAGGATGGGTGGTGGTGGTGGAGAATTTATGAGCCCAACATCAGGATTTTAAATAGCTCAGCCCTGTTAACGTGGCTGCATATTCTGTTTTGACCTAATATCCTGGCTTAATAATCAGGCCCTGGTCCTCTTCTTAGGGCAGAGAGCAAAGATTTTGAAACTAGCATCTCCAATGCTAGAGGATCTGGGTTCAAGTCCTACCTGTACCATTTCTTAAGATGTGTGGTCTTAAGAGTGTTAGTTGATGTCTCTGTGACTCTGATCCTTTGTCTTATACTCAGAGAAATAAGATCCTCCTTACAAGACACCATATTCAGGCACTGTTCTTGGTCTTTCTCCAGCCTTGTATTCCAGTTGCACTGAGACCCTTCCTGATTTCTTGGTTCTCCTAGGACCTAGACCATATCTTGTTGTTGTTGTTGTTTTGCTTGTTCTTGGGTACTGAAATACCATTTCCACGTCTGGGTCAGAGTTGTCACTGTGGGACCTCCACGATGCCAGAGCGGACTAGTCTGATATCTGCTGCCCGAATCTCCTTGTACCCTCTTGCAACACCAGGAAGCTCTAGCTACATTTCCCAGATTCTTCTTGGTCCCTCCTCTAATTTCCTTTGGCTACTTCTGATAAACGTGCCTGAATCAACTTTCTTGCGTGTCTGATTCTGTGTAGTTTCTGGGTCCCGATTATATTATCACTTGGAGGTTTGTGGGTCATCTCAAGGAAAATTACTGCAAAGAGTTGACAAAATTGAAGACTTAGTCATTTTTAACAAAAATACAAGTGATCCAAATTGGTTATTTTCTGTGATAACAAATGACTTCAGAAATAATGCTACAGAGCAGATATTTTTTTATTTTTTTATTTTTTTTAAATTTCTTTTCAGCGTAACAGAATTCATAGTTTTACACCACCTCCAGTGCTCCATGCAATGCATGCCCTCCATAATACCCACCACTTGGCTCCCCCAGCCTCCCACCCCCTGCCCCTTCAAAACCCTCAGGTTATTTTTCAGAGTCCATAGCCTCTCATGGTTCATCTCCCCCCCAATTTCCCTCAACACCCTTCTCCTCTCCATCCCCCCATGTCCTCCGTGTTATTTGTTATGCTCCACAAATAAGTGAAACCATATGATAATTGACTCTCTCTGCTTGACTTATTTCACTCAGCATAATCTCTTCCAGTCCCGTCCATGTTGCTACAAAAGTCTGGTATTCATCCTTTCTGATGGAGGCATAATACTCCATAGTGTATATGGACCACATCTTC